>JAXQGS010001339.1:0-10073 GCA_037040325.1 Mucor sp. M7501 | reverse complement strand
AACCCCCGCCTAACGAAAAAACAGAGGGAAACCCTCGCATTTTTTTTCCAGGATTTTTGTGTGTGTCGAGCCCATTTAAGCGATTAGATTGGCTGAAAGACTAGACGGCAAGTGAGATAGATCATTGTAAATATTGTAATAAAACTTGTTTAATAAGTTAACAAAAAGTAATAAAAGCAATAGTAAAATACAAAATCAATTAGTAGATGTATATTATTTATGTACAAAGTCAACTAATAATGCTGGATTTGAATGAAGAAAGAAATGTATTGATACATTTGAGTATAGTCTGTATAATATAAATGTTGTTTTTTGGTAATAATAGACAGTAGCTAACACATGCTTCTATCGTTGTGGTATCTGGCAAATGTCATTGACGTTTGATTTAAAGTAGCCAGGAATGCGAGAAAGCTTATATAAATAATCTTGAGCGGTTAGAATAATATTTTGTCATACTACTGCCGCATCATTGAACATGACCTTGACAGTATAAGGTACAATTTTTGTTATTGATAAGTGGATATCACTATTATGTAAATCCACGACAGCTCATCAATGCCTCATTCACTGAATTTTCTATTAACCTGCGAACTTTTGATTGAGTTTCCTGGAAACACTGTCAACAATTGATCAACTGTAATTTGATTAGGTCTTTCTTGGTATAGACAACATGATGTGCAATTGGGCGAGTACAATGTCATTTTAAAATATTAATTAAATAGTTTATTGGATATTATAGTATATACATATTATGCTGTTGATTAAATAAGTTTTAACGGTGCGATACTGAAACTACTCCTTGGCGTGAGCAGAATGAATAGACTCATCATCAAGAATGACTTCCTGGCCATCAATAACACGAACGGGACCAGTGAACCATTTACGGCCCCAAAAGTAAAAGTAGGTCATTGAGCAAATCATAATGGCAGCAAAAGGAACGATAGCATAGTTCATGTTGTCAGGTGTGATAGGTGCCTAGATTTTAAAAGGATTAGTATACCATTTTTGTAATAACCTAAATTATAAATATGTTCATTTTTCTTACCTCAGTGGGACAAATAAACAAGGCACAAGTAAAGATGAGCCAACAGCTGGAAATGACACCACAAATGATACTGAATTTACCCAAACTGAAAGGACCAGGTACAAACTTTGTGCGAGATGTAGTGATACGAAGCAGAATAGGGACCAAATAGGACATTTGAGAGCCGATGGTGTTGACAGAGACGATAGCTTCATAAGCAGTACTGTTGATCATGTAGAGAATACCAACGATACCAGCAACAAGCACATTCATCCAGACGGCATTGACAGGACTTTGAGTCTTCTTGTTCAACGTGTGCAATTGCTTGGAGAAAGGCATGGCACCATCACGGGCAAAAGCATAGACCATACGCGAGCTACCCAGCAACAAGGCAGAACCACAGAAAAAGATACTAATCATGACAAAAATCAAAAACACCATGGTCCAAGCAGGGCCAACACCATCATAAAAGACTTGGACCATTTGAGGTTGGATAGCGTCTTCACTGACAATTTGACGGTCAAAGTCTGTAACCATGAAACTAATAGCGATTAAGAAGACTAAACCAGAAATGCCGTTGGCAGCAACGGACACAAGGATACCAAATGGAGAGCCACTTTGAGAGTTTTTGGTCTCTTCTGACATGTGAGCAGCGCTGTCATAACCAGAGAGTGTGTATTGAGATTGAAGAATAACCAGCAAGAAAGCAAACCCGTTGCTTCCAAAGCCAGAGCCATTGTAAAACTGAGTGAATACGAAATCACCAGTGGCTAAAGGCTTGGTAAGAGCAAGGCCAACAATGACAATGAAACCGATACCAAGCATGTTGGCAAAGACTATAATGAGCTGTTAGTTTAATTGGTCGAGCACAAAGGGATCATTGTATACATACAAGCTCCTTGATTCATAACACCATTCCAGCTGACAGCAACTGAGTTAATGATACCATGGATAATGAGAATACCAACAAAGATGCCATATTGAGCATAGACAGAGAGAGGCTCGCCCTCAGGATCCCTAAAAAAGGAAACATGTGTGAGAAAATCATACATTTGATCATGGTAGTATTACATCAATATTTACCATACAGAGACGACACCAGCAATGAATTGGGATAAACCCAAGTCAACCGAGGAAATACCAACTACAAATGTAAGGGTTAATATCTACTAAAAGACGCTTATGAAAGAATGTATAGCGCTTACAGCATAAACCAATCCAGTTACACCAGCCGGTAACCCAACAGGCAAGAGGAACCCAATCAGCAGTGGCGAGACGAGATACCCAAAAGTACAGACCACCCGTGGTGGGATAAGCACTACAAATTTCAGCCAAGGACAAGGCGACCAACATGGTGAATATCGCTGTAATGAGCCAGCCCCAGATCACACCCATGGAGCCTGCGTCGATCATGGCGTCGCCCCACATGGGTGTCAAACCTGATAGAACAGAACAGCATGAAAATGCAATTGCAAAATTCGAGAAGGCGGAGATCGAGCGGTTCAAGTCCTGCGAACAATGATGAGTTGATTTGATCTGGTTTTGATTCGTTTTGTAATGCAATCTTACCTGCTTGTAACCTAACTTTTGAAGTAAAAGCTCATCCGCATTCAATTCAGTAGTGGCTTCACCATGTTCGATTTGTTGTGCAGTAATTTTTTCGCTCTCAATAGTAGCTTTTTCAGATCCAACCATTTATTCGTGTAGTTTTTGATTTAGGGGACTTGAAATTGGAGAAAGTAAATGTAGTAGTAAGTGGTTGTGTTAATTTTCTTAAGGTTTCTTTTTCTGAAAAAGGTCAAGATGTAATGAGAAAAAGGAGAGAAAAAAAAGGGATAAAATGACCAAAATAATGCAGGTATTTATACTATACATGACAGGATGCTTTGGTTACTTTTTATTTTTCTTGTTGTATATTTGTGCGTGTGTGTACAAAATGATAAAGAATTAACTATCTTATCTCCCACGACAGTGGCATCCCATACAACAAAGCAGCGTCGTCGGATGATGAATACAAGGTGATTATTTTGATTTTGATAGTAAAACTGCTTTGTTGCAATGACACGAGCTCTTAAGCGTGAGATGGAATCGACATTTGTCATCAAGCAGGTTTTATTGGCTACAGGATCTACTTTACCATGCTTGTTTTGGATTTTAGGGTTTGATACGGCTATTGGCAAAGTGTGGTACAATTCGAGAAAAGTGTCATGCTTTATGAACAAAGATATCGTATCGTAATAGCTAGTTTTGTTCCTCCAAGATTTCACCTCTATAAGCAAATGAATGTCTAATAGCAATAAACCGAACATATACACATTGAAAACAAAGCAGAATGCAGCCATTTAAACCATCCTCGTCCTAGAGCTTGTATCGGTAATCGCCATGGTCTTGTATTTGGCTTTGTCTATTAGATTAGTCTCTTTCCAGATCGATAGGGTTTTAATAAATACTGAGTGATTTATCCTTATCACTATCTGTAAAAGGAGGATGCCCCTTCAGCCGAGGATTACTTTCTATTTTAACAGAATGCTTCAGCCTTTTATGAAGGTTCTTTAATTTGCCTGCAAAAGTTATGAGTTGCTTAAATAGATCACTATTACTCTGTGTCTAGTAGGTAGATCAGAAAGTTTACAGCAAATATTCAAGCTTAGGTGCGTTGAAATAGCATGATAGAATATAACATATATTTTGCTGGTTCAGACAATATAGAGCCAAAGTTTATCAAGCTTTGTGTATGTCAACCATCATGTACATCATTAAACCTCTCATACGTAGATTCATTATTCACGATTCAACATTGCGACAATGCTACTTCAACCATAATCACAGTCGAGATGTACATTGCCATTGCATTTGAAATGAGAGCGTAAGTTTAGAAATGATGCTACATGTCAAACATTGCAGTCCTTTGCATCCAACTTTTCTGAACAATTCAAAGGCTATTTCGTCAACATTTGGATGATTGCCTTTGAATGACATCTTGCTCTGGAAGCAATCATATAGCATATAGGCACAGAATTGTCCTCCTGATCTTGCCACTTTCTTTTCCAAGGACATATTGAAAAAGATGCTATACATATTCTCTAAAATAGCGCTTGGCACAAGATGTAGTATATGGTTACTTTTACTCTCCTTTTGGTAACCTTAATTTGTCGATTCAAGGTCATGTGTCTCTAATAAACCAAATTTTATTTTGGTTCCCCACACATCCATAAACGATCCACTGTAAAAATGAGATAGTGATTGTACAACCCATAGTATAGTATAGGAAACCTTGTCAAGCGTATGATAATTACTTTAAAAAGCTATGAGAGTATTTTCATGTATATAGGGCAACATGATTTGCTCATTATTTGTCAGAACTTGGCACAGCAAAAATGCTCAAGCCTTGTTAAATACGTAATGCTATCCAACTGTTGTGGCTCTACCTTTTTCTACAAATACACAAGAAAAAGTGCTCCCCCTCATGATTGGTCCTTGTATCATTGCTTTGAATACGAGATTCGAACACTTGGTTGCACGTTACACTCGCAACGATGAGCACAGATTTTCTCAGTTGTCCTTTATTTTATAAAGCTACTTTACAAATACTATTTTCTCAATGATGGATCTACAAAATGGGCTAAGAAATATAATGTTAAATTAGCATTTTCGCATGATGTTCTTTTCTAGTCAAACAGCTTACCATGATTCAAATGTTTGTGCACAATTCTCTCCCATCCCATCATGCTCACACGGCAATAGTTTGATATTGATTGGTTCAGCATAGCAAATGTTGCATAGGGGCCCATCCTCTTCTGTCTCTGTAACAGCATGCTTTATCTTTGCAGTATGGCAACGAGGAGCAGCATCATTGACAGCTTTAGCACCATCGAGACTATGATACCACGCCTGACAACCGAAATTAGCCACCACATGTTGATGGCCTGTTAAGCTGATCGTAGGATACAGTGCCATTGCTGTTTTAGTCACATCGATACTCAACCCATAGTTTTGTCCATTGATAGAAAACGAGCAACAGTGTTTGTCCAAATCCAACAAGCAGCCCAAAACATCACCTGCTTTGCATTCACCTAGTAGAGAAGAGGAAGATGAGTGTAACTCGCCAGCTGCCCAGACTGCACATCGATGTGTATCAAATGCAAACCCATGAACATCGTCGCCAATACCACTGCCATCTTGAGACGACAATAGACACTGTTTGGTTCCCCATCCAATTTGGATAATGCCATCAGTGAACAGAATGACTTCATAGTACCATTTGCCGCCTGTGTCTGTTGGTATGCCAGTTGTTGCGCGCACAGATTCGAAAAAGAAGGTATCGTTGCGAACTTCGAGTCGATCCACGCTGAATTTGCAATGACTGTTGGAGTCGATTGGCTGAAGGTAGGTCTGTTGAGGCGGTGGCAGAGTGCTGTCTTGGTTATTCTATGTACTCAAGTGATCAATAAGCTTAAAAAGAATGCTACAAGAAGGGACATTTTACCTTGTTAAACACATGGGTCAATGACCAGTGGAGACAAAAGTGCAATTTCCTGAGTTCCAGAAAGGCCGTTGTATCGTCTTGGTGCGTTTTAGCCGCAGTTTGATCTGAATTCTCGTTGCAGAGCGTCGTGTAGCCCCAATTCTGCGATTTTCTAAGCGATTTCTTCTTTTTTGACAGCTTTGATTTGCATGATTTGAAGGCTGATTTCAGCTCTTGGTACAGTCTGATATGGTGTTTGATCGACACGAGTGTGAGATGTGGCGAGTCTGTTGTTGTCGCTGATTTGATGGATTCAAACGAGGATAGCAGTGGCGATGACTGCAGCAAACAGATGCGCTGATCGACTGTATCCAGTGCTTGCCGTAGTACACGTGCGATGCCAAACTGGTCTTGCAGCGATCTCTTGAGACTGCCTGTCAATGCGAAACTCTCCAGAGCCAAAAGCGAGTAAATGTTACTGTCGTCATACAAACATTGGATCAACAAATCTCCTAATGCATCAGTCCAGATAGATTCAGCTAAACTACCAGCAAACTTTTGTGCCAACATGGACCAGATGATCGTTGCATTGATCTTTGTTTGTTTGCTGGAAAGTTTGTTCAACAAGGCCAATGTAACATGCTCCAGTGTTTGTTGCGTGGGTATTTCAGAAAAGTCAATGACATGCTTCAGAAACGCCATGGAAATCGGGCACTGGTGCTTCAGTTCCGTAGCCATGGTCACCATAAATGCAACGTAGCCGTGATCTGGTGGCAAAACTTGGTTAATACTGGTTCATTTCGTACTACACAGCGTGCTTGATCTCACCTTGGCGGGTGATGATGTAAATGTCTTGCAGTGCCTTGTTCATACATTGCATTCTGTTAAATGTTGTCTGTTCTTGCTGGTATTCCTCGTCATCATCGCTGTCATCTGGCAGAACGTCTTTTGCTACAACTGGATCTGGCTGGTCCTCTGCAATTGCTAGTATTCTTCTCCAGCTCAGTTGGACACCTGGATACTCTACCACACTGTCCATGTTTGCTAGCAAAGAAAAAAAAGAAAGAGAGAGAGGGAAAAAGACGATGAACCCAAGTTTCCTCAAATGACGACAGAAATAAACCAAATGAATTCGTATAAATATAAATACACTTGCACATGTGGAAAATAAAAGGGAAAAAACAACAAAGGGGGGCTTTGTGATAAATTGAAAACCATAGACACATGGAATGTAAATAAAAGAAATGCCGTTGTTTATTGTATAATTAGACTTGGTTGAAGGCCAACAAGTTATTATTAGGGCTTGAGCTCTTGGAGGAATCAAATGCGATTTTATCCTTGGTAGCAAGGGAGCGAATGGCCTCGTAGACTTGGTGAGCAGTGGCATAGTTGTTTTTGCTCATCAGATTGGCGGCAATACCAGCCACATGAGGACTCGCCATGCTCGTGCCGTCCATGGATTTGGAGGAGTCAACGCCGCCAATGTAAGAGCTCACAATGCTAGCACCTGGAGCGTAAACAGCGACACATTCGCCTACATCAGAAAACCTGGGAACCGCATCATTGATATCAGTAGCACCCACTGCAAAGACATTGGGGTTGGAGGAGGGAGAGAAGAAGCAGGCATCTGTACCGGCATTGCCTGCAGAAACAAAGACTGGGATGTTGTACCTCAACACGAGAGAATCCAATGCTTCGTCCAGCAATCTTGATCTAGGGCCACTGAGGGAGAGGTTCACGATGCTCTTGCCAGGCGTTGCGTTTTGGATGACATGCTCAATGCCTTTGAGCAAGCCAGAGGTAGAGCCATCGCCCACCTTGTTGAGAATCTTGACTGATTTGACCTGAGCACCTTTTGCTACACCGTACTCTAACCCAATGATCTTGCCAGAGACGTGCGTACCTTTAAACAAGGTTGTTATTAGACTGGCAAAATAGTTTTTCCCTCCCCTTTGATGATTAGTTTACCGTGTCCTCCCATATCGGTATTGTCCTCGTGCTTGATCATGTTGGCGGAATGGCTGGCCCGACCGCCAAAGTCTAAATGCTCAGCATAAACACCTGTATCCAATACATAGACGTCAATGCCAGAACTATGGGAGAATGGACAGATGATGAGACGGGATTCATATTGGCGTGCTGCTCTATCTCTTTTACCCTCCCATGGTGTCATAATCATATTGATCCAAATCCCCTCGGTCATGTTGATTGATTCTGGCTAAACCCCAATTTGCGGATTTGACAGTGTTGATTCGTCTTTCTTGTTCTTGGCGCTTTTCCTTGGGCACATAGTTGGTGGTCTTGTAGACTTGATTCTGCTCAACATAATCAATGGAGGCCTGCTGGTAAAGATACTCTAAAAATGCATGATCTGAAAATACACCTGCCACAGCAACGAAATCTTGGCCAATGTTGATGTGATCCAATGACATGGTCTCCTCCACGGCCGCAGCGGTGATGGCTTCCTGAGTTTCTGCTGCTACATTGCGCACAGCAGACAAAAAGTTGCGATGGTGATCCATCAGTTCGCTGCGAGCTACAGAGATAGAAGAGTTAATAGGCTAGATTTCACACTCTTTCTGAAATAGACTCTTTTGCCTGCTGTTCTAGAAACCGAAGTCTTGAATTTGATAATGTGCGTAGGTTCATTTTCATCTATTTGTGCAAACGTCAATGAAATGACAGCTGAAATGATACCCAATTGAAAGAGTAAACGCATCGTGTTAAAGTTGCAGATGATTAAATCGTCGATTCTTTTTTCTCTTTTATATATAATATCGACAACATTGTTTGTTCCATCATGACATTGGAATATATTTAAGCGAGCATCATTTCATATGTTTGTTTACCCAAAACATGATTGTTTACTCTTTCTCACTTGGTCGCCTTGATTGGATAGGGTTTACATGAGCTTTGTCCTCGATGCAAAACCCTATAACATGGGGGTGCCGCTCTCAAATTTGGGGGGAGTTTCTTTCATGGCTGACAGGGAAGAAATAGGCCTCTTTCAAATGCATGAAATTGATGTGTAAGATTGATCTTTACCCAATCAAAGCTGGCACATGTATAAACATCTTGAGTGCCTTGTGCTACAGAGGACTCAGCAGCAGCCTGAGAGCATTTTATCGACTATAAAAAGGAAATACTGATTATATGAAAAGATCTTTCTATTTTTCCTGTCATTCTTTTACAAATCACAACTTTTTTCTTCTTTACTATATAAACTCTCCACTATTTATCGCTCTCTCCTTGACTCCCCACACAATGCACTTTTACAATACATCAAACGCAACACTTGATACACATAACATGACGCCTGACGACGAGCTGGACGAGCGTTGGGATGGCAACCTTGGTTATTACCACCCTTCCAGTAACAATGAACAACAAAAGGAGCTTGCATTAGAATCACTATTCCAGCAAAATAGCAGTATAAATCAGCCCTCATCTACCGCCGCAAAAGAGGTATGTAATATGTTTGATATAACAGGGCATTGTCAATGGTAACTCAATATATAAAACTTGTAGGTTTCACCTCCTTTATCAGTCAAATCCGACGGCAGCATCAACACTGCTTGTTTTAGAGAGGAATTGGACGACAGTTACTTTCAAAACAGCAATGTGAATTCCCCAGTGATCCAGATTGATACCGTGCCCACGCCATTTACGACACCACCACCACCCTTGCCCATGGCAACGAATGAGCCGCAAGAAGTCGATTACTTGACCACCTACAAGGACGATGAAGATGAAGACTTGTCCATTGTGGCATTGAATGATTTATCGCCCAATGAATGCATTGCTGTGATGAACCAGCAAGATGAGCAGGATGCTGAATTCAACCGTGATCACGCACCCCCACCACCACCACCTGCTTCTCTGGAAGAATACCATCAAGCGCTCGTACACCACTATGCAGATGCACTGTTACGAAAGACGGATCCTCATACCACACCACCCGCTGTCATGCAATCCATCGAGGCTACACTGCCACCCATGTACCAGACCTACATTTCATTAGTGAGAAAGTCATTCTCTGTACCATATCCATGTCTGTAAATTCTCCCATAGTATACCCCCTTCTTCCTCTTCTTCTCTGTAAATAAAGTTTTGTATTCAGTGTAGTATATTAGACAAAACAAGCCGTAACACACACACACACGCCCGAACTATTATGGTGAGAAAAGTCGACCTTCGTTCTAATAGGGAGTGCACAGCAGGCACCTGCTGCAGATACTCTAATAACGCCATGTTGACGATATGTGGTTTCTAATAGTAAAGGAAGGTATGTCAGAGTCGGGCGAGAGACATCATCCTTTTCGCTCATCCATCAAATGACACAATACTTGTCAATTGATTCGACACCTGCTACAAAACCAGTTTTTTCATCGATTTTGGGTACTGAGTACGCTTTTTGGGTAAATCTGTGCGCTTTTTGATGGGCAAAGAGTTTAGTAATGTACTGTTCCGCTAGATGATGAGCTACAGACCATCAGATCGAATGTTAATAAGCGCAATGCTCCGTGAGCAGCCCTCGAATGTATTTATCACTGTAAAATCAAGACTTTAAATCACTTGTATCTC
>JAXQGS010001337.1:0-10067 GCA_037040325.1 Mucor sp. M7501 | reverse complement strand
CAAACACTGATAGCCCTCATGACGAGAAGAAACGCATTTCAGACAGCAGTGGCGGTGCTTGAAATCTCGATTGCGCTATGCTCCAGATTGGCCAGATTCAGTTCAAAATTGAATCGATTCACCTATTTTGGTAGTTTCGATTATGTAAGTTGTGATGATCATCCTATGTTTTCTAATGGCTTATTAAAGTACTTTTCAAGGCGCATCTGATGGTATCAATTAAAGGAGATAGTTTGATTGAAAATATTGAGTAATGTTTGAAAATATGAAATAAGGATTATGACCAAAATGTCAAAAAATTACATATCAAAGTCTCACAAAAGCGATTTCAGAGGCTGCTTTCGATCAATAGAAACATTTTGATTTAATATATACCTTAGTAGAAGTCTTTGTTTTCGAGGTCAAAAACGCGATCGTTTGATTTTCGAGATTTTTCATGAGGGGTCCCTCATGCTTTTGGATCGATTTTCATCGATAATTTTTAGGTCCCAAAAAAGTTGAACAAGGGTGTCAGTAAGCAAATGCCAGATGAAAGCAATTGTTTAGCGCAATTCTGACGGCCTAAAATAGTGTACAACACGAGAAATCATGGCTCGAATGCAGCCAATTTCTGTTATATTTTGCAAATGTTTGAGTGATAGGAGGTATTGCAAGTAGAGTCTCTGCCTGTGTACGAGTTTTTCTGACGATACAGACGTATGACATTGTAGAAAAGTCATATCCACAGCTACTGGCCGTCTACCGAGGCTTCTCACATGATGATGATGATGAAAAATGGAAAAATGAAATTTAGCAGGATATCAGAGATGATCAGATCAAAAAAGCAACTCAACGTCTGTTTCTCAAACAATGGCAAATCTCTCAATCATTCAATGTATCCTTTGAATTTCCATGATGGATTCGCGCAGCATAACCAGGTCCTTCATTTCGTAATCTATGCTCCCTATAGCATTGATTCGAGCAGTATGGCAGGATATGATCTGAGCAAACCTTATCCTGCGTCCTACGCGTTCCTGTATCCTTTCAATGGACGATCGTCCGTGACTCTTTGTCCACAATGCTTCATTCATTGATTGGGCTTCAACTCACAACGAAAGCTCCTCCTCCTCCTCGTCCCTCTTCTCCGCCTTCTTTCCATTTTGCTTTTCATTGAAACTTTTCTTTCCTTTTATCGCCCTTTCCACTTGCTGATTCTCACTCTTTTGAAAAAAGGATATAATGTCGAATTCTTATAGTTTAGCTAGCTGTGCCAAGAAGAGAGTATCTTACTTTTATGATCGTAAGTGAATTCATGACGGGGCGATGCTTTGTGCAAAGTGTACCTAATCCAAACATTCTTGTATCAGACGACGTTGGAAATTTCAATTATGGACCTGGTAAAGACCAACGCTTCTGTATTAGTATGCGTCTTGTCGCTCTAACCATGATTTTGTAGGCCATTACATGAAGCCCAAGCGTATGCACATGGTTCACAATATGGTTGTCAATTACGGCTTGTACAAAAAGTTGGATATTGTGGTAATTATCTTGCACTATGCGTCGTCTTCTTCTCTTGCTCACCGAGTCATTAGAAACCCAATCGTTGCACTGCTTATCAAATGACTCGATTCCACTCGGATGAATATGTGAACTTTCTCCAAACAGTGACACCAGACAACTTGGAATCATTAGCTATGCAGCATGGTGGTTTGGAGCAAGGCATTGCTCGATGTAAGATGACACAAACGATGGATCAGACAGCGTAAAAGACTCACACATTTCATCAGTCAATGTCGGTGAAGATTGCCCTGTCTTTGAGGGCTTGTTTGAGTTCTGCTCTATATCTGCTGGTGGCTCTATTGGTACGTGCACAATACTCATCCAATGACCTTTTTCAATAACAGGTAAATAGGTGCTGCTAATAAATTGCTCAATGGCGAGGCCGATATTGCCATCAATTGGTCTGGTGGTCTTCATCATGCCAAAAAGACTGAGGCATCTGGTTTCTGTTATGTGAATGACATTGTATTGGGTATTTTAGAGTTGCTGAGGTAGGATGTATATTCTGATGTACGTGCATGAACTCGAGTTGCTGATCCCGGTATGGCAGATATCACCAGCGTGTACTCTATGTCGATATTGATGTTCATCACGGCGACGGTGTGGAAGAGGCGTTTTATACAACAGATCGTGTCATGACATGTTCCTTCCACAAATTTGGAGAGTTCTTTCCTGGCACTGGCGACATCAAAGTACGTATGCTACCGTCTAAAAGTTTTATGAATGTGACGACTGATGGGAGTGTTATTGGAAAGGATACTGGGCTAGGAAGTGGCAAGCGCTATGCAGTCAATGTGCCATTGAGAGACGGTATAGATGATGAGACCTATAAAAGTGTGTTTAAACCTGTGATTCAGCATATTATGGACTGGTATAAACCTGGAGCTGTCGTGCTTCAATGCGGTGGCGATTCGCTATCAGGCGATCGTTTGGGATGTTTCAACCTATCGATGCGTGGACATGCCTCTTGTGTGGAGTTTATCAAATCCTTCAATATACCTATGATGATGGTGGGTGGCGGTGGCTATACTATTCGTAATGTCGCAAGAACATGGACTTTTGAAACTGGCCTGGCTGTTGGAGAAGATTTAACACAAGAAGAGTTGCCCTACAACAATTACTTTGAGTACTATGGCCCCGAGTACAAACTAGAAGTGCCATCAAACAATATGACCAACCACAACACCCGCGAATACCTGGACCACATCATGTAAGTGCCTGTCAGCCTCATGGTTACTTGTGCTGATTTTTCTCTGTAGCTCCAAGATTGTTGACAACCTGAGAAGCATGCCATTTGCTCCCTCTGTACAAACACAAGAAGTTCCCCGAGATTTCAACATTGATGACTATGTTGAGGGCGAAGACAGCGAAGCAGAAGATGCAGATGCCAGACAAACTCGTAAGTTTATTGATTTCTAGGACTAGATTCATGTATTTACATATTACTTTGTATATATAGAGCGTCATAAATTGGAGAATATGGGTGTATTGTAGTCTATCCGCTGCTTGATTGTTTTTTTCTTTACAAATATACTTATAAACATAAAAATTACTGCCTTCTTCATGCCGTGTTTATCAAGTCTCTATTGTTGGTGATGTGATATTGGGAAAATGATCGTAAAAGTCTAGCAGATCTGTCACAACATCTCTCACTGCTTGCACCGATATATTCTCAGAAGCGCCCCACATGTCTACATACTCGCTCATGGACATTGACATTTCTACTTCAGAGGTTCGTAGTGCAAGATACAGACATGCAAGCCCGATGCCTGGTATTGAGTGAGTGAGGGCAATCTTGGGAGAGCATAAACTGCGTGGTATAGATCCATGTTAGATGGCATTGCCTGCTGGAATCCGTATCCACCTTACCTGTCCCAAACATACATCCACGCCAATCGAGCAATAGCACTCATCTCTGGCTCCATATCTACAAACAAACATAGACTTAGACCATGTCTCGACAGATGCCGTTGCTGATGTTACCGTTTTCCATCTTTTTCCAGACTTCCTTCTGAGCATTGTGTCGTTTGCTCGCCTTCTTGGTCTCATCTGTCATAAAGTATCGAATTGATCCCAATCCTCTCAAAACATTCAAGCAGTATGCAAATGGCAGCTCCACTTCCAGATCAAATCCTAATGCTCTGACCAGCAAAAGTTCGCTTGTCACTAATGACGATCTCATTTTGAAGTAATTCTCATCCACATTCAATGTTGTGCCTTTGGGATGATAGTATCTAAGCGGGTGAGACGGTGTGAGTGCAAATGCTTAACATGGACAAATGAAGCCATCTACCTGTAGCCAACATTGACGAGATCTCTTACTTTTCTAGGCACTTCTGTCGCTTTGCAAGCTAATTGCAGGCAGGTCGTGGTCAGCAACTACTTGGTATTTAGTGTCTCTGGTAGTGAGATAAAGATGGGCGTGTGCTCTACCTCTTCGTTCTGATATAAAGCATCTTCTTCTGTGAGTGTTCCGTCCACGTTTATCACTTTTTCTTTGCTGTTCATGAATTCATTGAAGCGATGGTAATATAGCACGGCTGTCGCTGTGGTTCTAATAGGTCTACATGGAGTGAGCAAGAGGAAAACGTCAATCAACACTGTAGCGCTGCTTATCCGCAATCGTGATAGTTACAGATCTAGCATGGAGCTTGACTGCCTCAGGAACTGTATAGGGGCAATGCTGGGTATCAGAGGCGCAAGCCTTTTTGTATGGTTGATGCTGCTGCTGCTGCTGCTGCTTCTCGTGGACATGATAGCTGTACAAAGACCACCAGAAAAGAAACCTGTCTCGCACAAAAAAATATTTAAACGAAACTGAATCCTCAGGATGTAGGCAACTGATTGGTCGAGAGCACATCCTGTCTGGATTCTTCCATCTTTTAGTTTATCAGGTACACGACAATCAAATGGCTGGCATCGCATGTACATAGTATGTAAGGTTATTTGCCTTTGGCTCTATGGCTTTTGAGGGACAAAAAGGAATCTTTTTATTGTAAAAATAATGCAGTGCAAGTAGTTTATTAGAAAGTGTAGGATGAGTATGTTTGTGTGCTGGGAGCAGCATCCACTTGTTTAGGCTCTAGCTTCAGGCTTCTTTCGTACAGTCTATCCACATCTCTATCTTGATCTAACTGGCCTTGTATATAGTTTTGGAACTCGGGTATAGTGTGAAAGTTGTATGCAAAATTTTGAAACTGCTTCAGCTCGCGGATGACCTCGGCCGTCTTTTGGCGCTTGGCAAAATTGATCAAATTGCTCGACTTGTGAAGATAGTCTGGATTGCCGTCCTCAATGAAGGTCAAGTCCTGCAGGTAGATGCCCAGAAACGGGATGCAGGGCGGGTTGACAGAGTGGACAATCTCGCGGTATTCTGTAAAGTTGCGGTTTGCACCAAGCAGTTTTCGGATTTGAGCCAGTGTTTGGATGGTGCTCTTGTTTGTCATCTGCATTTGGCTATCAGTATCCGGCTCTTTATGATTGCAACGTGCTACATACCATCCACGTTTTCTTCAACCTGCCCACTGCACTATTGTCAAAAGCGGACAAAACTGCCATACATGTATTGTAGTTGTTGATACTGCGACAGTACTAAGGAAACGCAACTGTGAGTAGGTGGTACACGTCCAGCAGTTGGCGCGCACTTACATCTGCCACTTGGACCCAATATTTGACGACGACGGATCGCTTCTTGCTCTCCTCGTGCAGCAAGATGCTCTCAGTGACCCACGCTGTGAGACGGTTGCAGTACTGGATGGACTGCTTGATGTTCATTGCAATGGATCCGTCTGCGCCATCTCGGGACCAGGCTTTCCCCAGGCATTCGATGGGACGAATGCTGCTGTACAGCTTGAAATCCATGATGCTCAGCTGTCTCGACATCTCCAGTGGGTCTGTATCGAACAGCTGGATGTTCATTACATTTTTAGGGTATATAGGGTCTGGTCCAGAAATGGGGTTTTGTACAATCTTCTTCATCTCGCCGTGTGCACTCTCTAGTCGTCTGCGGATAAGCTTCTGCAGCTGGTTTGCCGCGAATGCTGAGGAGTCTCGGATGCTGGTGTTTGTAAAGTGCTCAATGCGGCTCAGCAGGTACTCGTCTTCGTCAATGTACGAGTTTTCGAGCCAATTCTTGAGCACATTAAAGACTCTGTATCCACGGTGGTGAGTCAATTGGCATGGCTGCTTTGTGTGCTACACTGTACCTGAGGCGAATCAGCTTTTGTTTTCTCTCGGTCCACAGTTCGAGCTGCTCAGGAGTTAGTCGTTCAGGGGGGAGCAGGTTGTAGCGGCCCTCCAGCAGGCTGATGAACTCTTCGGTGGTACAGAACGAGCGATACGTGAGCAAGAAGGTGGCAATAAAGTTTGTGTCTAGAGGGGGGCGTGATACAAATGTTAAATTGGCCATCAGTGACTATAGCCAGGACAGCACTTACCTAAAGTATCATGCACTGTCAGCCGTTCCACAAGCGCAGGAAGCGTTCCACCTTTGACAGTGCTATCAGCGCCGAACTCGATGTCGCTCGAGTTGAGATCAGTGCTCATGCTCTCGCTCATGGTGATCTCCGCGGCTCGGTCGTCTGATCGGATGCTCTGCTGTCTTCTGCGCGAGGCAATGTCTGCCACCGTCATGCGGCGGATGTTTGCATTGAATTCGCTGCTGGTGTCGTCCGTGGTGAGACGAGCGCCCATTGTGCTCATGCCAATATCAGTGATGGAATCGACAGCGGTTCTGTCTGAAAAGGCCGAGCTTGTTGGCGACATGACGGACAGAGTGGACGCGACCGAATCGTCCCTGCTCATGCCCATGGCGACCTTGCGCTCGTTGACCATCTCAATCACGTCTTGCTGGATGCTCTCAATGGCGGCCTCTACGTTCAGTATCGCTTGGTTGATTGTGTCCACCGCCTTCTCCACATCCACGTGGGTGTTTGTCAGCGTCTGTATAGCGCCAAAGAGGTGGCCGATCGCTGCATAGAGGTTCTGGCGGCTCGACAAGTAGCTGTGGATAGAAGGCATTGTGTTTCCATCCGCGTCATCCAGCTGGATGTTGTCCAAAATGCCAATGTACTGAGTGATCTGGTTGGAGAGCGTTCTGAACATAAAGACGGCTAGAGATCGTTCCTGGTCGTCAAAGTGCTTGCTGCCCTGTGCTTCGTCGCGCTTTTCCAGAATGGAGCAAGCAATCTGCGTCAGCTCGTCTGTGGTGCCGTAGATTTGCAGAGAATATGCCTTTAGATTGGACACCAAGTCTTGATTCAGTAGGTATTTGGTCTTTTGCAGCAGAGACGTAGGCGTAGGAGGGTCTGTATTTTTCGTCTTTCCATCGCTGGAGGTGCTTGCACTGTTGCTTAATGCCGCCGATGTGATTTTGAGGGGGTGCGGTGAGGCGAGCGATGGCTCAAAGGGCAGCTGCGAAACATCATCCAAAAGGCGAGGGTTCACAGGATTCACAGTTACATTGTGCTGCTGACAAATAGTAACAAAGTTTCGCACAGCCACCAGCACATCGTTGGCATCACGCTGGACCTTTTGGAACATGAATACGGCCGATGAAGAGAACTCTGATATCTCGGATCCCATTTTAGCAGATAATACCAATTTCGACAGTGATGACATGACGGCTCTTCTAGGTTCTCGGAAGCTTGGGCTTTGCATTAACGGGGAATCCTTCTCTAATGAGTTGGAAGCGTACAACATGAGTCGTACAGCCTCTACAATAATGGCCGTCTTTGGTTGGAGATCTGCGTAAACTCCTTTTTGCGTCAATAATGTAAGCTGGCGAATAGCAAAGGCGATGTCTGTTGCAAGCTTGTTCCATGTACATGCTTCTCCTGCGGGTGAGTCCTCTTTATGGATTGACGAGTGCTTGGATTGATTGAGCTCGCTATCGACGTCGCTTTCTACCTCGTCGTCAGATGCTTGTTTTTCCTCTTGCGTCTTTTTCTGGATAAGCAGTACATGTGTGACAAAAAGATTAGGTGGGAATAGTAACATTAGAACAAAGCACAAACTCATACCAAATGTCCTGTTTCAGTGTCAATTTCGTCGTAATCCCAAGTTGTCTCCTGAGTGACTAAATTGCAAAAGTAAGGTCTGCCTTGGGGTGTCTTTCGCTCGACCCAGTTTTCCATGAGCTATATATACATCGCATTCAGTACTGAGTGGTATGCCGTGTATGCTTGGCTGCTTACTTCTTTCACTGTCAGTGCTGCTGGTGCCTGCTCTACTTCCTCTGGTGGTTCCTGAAGGCTTTTAAATTCCCTTGATTCGTCGTTTGAATATACGCTGCTACGTCTGCTAGTGTCAATGGCTGCATCATCAAAGTTGAAAAGATGGGGATTCTGAGTAGTAGATTGCCCAGTGTACTCGTTGTGATAGAGCCACGACTTGCCATCGTCTGTCATCTTTATCGTCCAGCCGTCTGGCAGATTGGCGTTATTTCGACTGACTTCTGAACTGCTCGAGCTGTGCAGCGAGAATCTGTTTCCCTGTTGCATTTGGTTTGCTGGATGTGGAGGGAGTGATTTATCTGGAGGTCTTGGAAACATGGCCATCTCTTCAGACACAACTTGGACATAATTGCTAGGAAACCATCCTCGCTGGCCCTTGCACCTGTAGGTTGGAAAAGTTAGATGATCAGATTGCTCGTGCCAGCATACTGCTATCCTACCACCCATTCCACCATCCAGATTCCAGCTTGGATAAGACTTCTATCTGATCTCCCTGTTCAAAGCTCAAACAGGTGTTCTCTTCGGAGTGAAATGCATACAGGGCTTGCACTCGGCATATAATCTTGGGAGGGGGCATAGGAAGCGTCGACATTATATGATATGTATTCCAAGCGAGAAAGAAAGAGAAATCAAGAATGTTTAACAAAAAAGTATTATTGTATCAAGTAACTCAGCTTATAAAACATTCATATATTACAAAAGAGAAGCTTTTGTTGCTTATCAAAATCCAAGAGGGTATGACAAATTACACATTGGAGCAGACATTTGATTAGCTCTTATTGTTTACAGATCTCGTAACGAGCGTCTTTAACGATCCACTAAAACGCTCTCATGGTGAGTAAATACAAATAAACAACAAATTGCTTATCAATTTCCTGGTGAACAGCAGAATTGATGCTTGCTGCTGAACGGATTAAATGACTCTTTAAGGCTTTGTGTTACTAAATCTGTCGTGTCACTCACAAATGAGATAGCTTCTCTAATTACAGTGTTACATGGATGGTTCAAAAGAGAATGCTTTATACCAAGGCATGTCGCAAATGAATAAATCCGTATAAAAGAAAGAGACGTCTTATGATCAGTATGGCATAGCAGCCACGTTTCATGGTGATCAGCGCCCTCGTGGTGTGCTCTGAGTCAATGAAAAAGCTGGAATGGCAGAGATAACAAGCAAACGCCTGCTTGTATATGCAATGGCAGGATCACAGTAGCAGCTCATCGCTCGATCCGATTGTGAGTAAATCCACAAAAAAAATTGAGCAGGTCGCTAACCATACTTGTCGCCTTTCCATGTAAAATACATGTGCATGTATGGACATTTGCTGCATGCTGAAAATTAAAATTAACGGGTCTTGTAGCACAAGCCAGCAGTTTTTATGACAGTTGTAAAACTTTATTGCATGTAAAAATAGCCTTAAATGATAAAACATTCATGTAGCCTTTGATTAAAAGCTTATATCTGGCATATTCTGGTCAGTTTAGAAAAGCTAAAGCATAATCATACATAGCATGCTCTTGTAAAAAATAGTGAATAAAGCTGGTAAATGTAATCCAAAGCATGGTTGGCAGTGCTTGTAATGGCAATATAAGCAGAAGCGTGTGTATCAGTCCATTGATCCAGCAAATAAAGCGCATACAGATTATCGGTAAGATTTATGTAGTCAGTGCCTTATTAAGGTTGTGTTTACACTTGGCAAATCTTGAAGGCATTTAAAGCTGTTGTGCTTCCGCGGTATACTCTTGAAATGAATTGGCTTTTCCGGATTAATATAATGTATTTTTTTTGTATTGCAACAGCTTGAGCGTATACAGTAGCATCTCAGTTTAAGAGAGGCTCCGGTTTAAGTGAATTTCAATAAACCAAAGTTTGATTCCCTAAAATCACTGCTTGGAGTCTCCTAATTCGAATCATTGGATCTATCATCGGTATTGGGTACGCTTTTTTGGGTAAATCTGTGCAAGAATCCTATAGAAATTTTGAGCTTTTTAATGAACAAAGAGGTTAATAATGCACTGTTTCGCTAGATGATAAACTACAGACCATCAAATCAAATGTTACTAAGCGCAGTATTCAATGAGCAGCCCTCAAAGGTATTTACCACTGTAAAATCAAGAGTTTGGATCGCTTTTATCTCGCCAATAAAGTGCAATCTCGCCCTCAAAACAGGTGTAATCGTGTTCTACGACCTGGCATTAGGTTACGGATCACTTTTCAGTGATTTTTTGGGGATCGAGTTGAACATCGATTTCTGCCTTGTACTAGCAAGGGAAAAATTGATGATTTTGAATGATGGA
>JAXQGS010001336.1:0-10082 GCA_037040325.1 Mucor sp. M7501 | reverse complement strand
ACACATCCCATGTAGATCCTTCAGGGCAACCTAGCAACAGTCTATTTTCTCGGTGAAATAACATTGTTCCTAGTACATTTTATGCCGAGGAACTCAAAAATCACATCGAATTCGAGCTGTCATGTCATTAACATGATGTTATATTCAGGGCAATACTTTAAATCTCGGCGAATTACTATAAAATGCCAGATCACTCGAGGTCTGTACTAATTTGAGTATGTAAATTGAGCCGGGAGTTACATATATTGTCGTTGTGGGTTGGGTGCGTGAGGCGAGCAAGTGCACAGAAAAGAAAGGGCGGACGGGAAGATCTCCCCACCAATGGATTGCCCTTGTGTGCGTGTAATTTAATGAGAATAGTATTTGACGGAGAACAACTTAATTTTGTAATGAAGCATGGTACAACCAAGCCTTTTTATACAAGTAAAAGAGTACATCTACAATCTGAATCATCCATCATACGCTTTCAAGATATAAAGAGATGTCTCAGATGAATTACGAGATCAAAAAGGGGAAAACAATATCTTCGGGAGTTAACCTTAAACAAAAAACAGGACAGCAACATCTAAAAATAGATGCTATTGCAAAAAGAGATAATGTGAGCATCTTGATGGAGTAATGGATGTGTATGGCAAGTTCTCTTGAAAAAGCTAGTGTCCTGAATTCTTGGCCTTGGCTTGTTTTCGCCTGTTATTTTTGATCCGCACAAACAAAAGATGAGCTATACCAAGAAATGCATCGGAACCAGGGCTCAAATGGGAAATGTGATCAAATGGAGCAGGGTTGTGTAACGCACCTTGGATGGCATTAAACCATGAAATCCATGCAAATTAATTGCTGTCAATCGTCATTAGATGACATTTGAACCTTTGGTTGATGCCGAGTGCATAATGTTGCAACTATCCAAGAAAATTGGCATTCGAGAGAGTGTTTACATGGAAGAAATGCTATTATTAGCATTCGAACGATTGGGTTTTGTGCCGGAATTGTAATCAAATAAATGAGATTTATTTGTCCTAGTTTTTTTCTACAAACATAAATAGCTTAATTACCTTCTCACATTGCTACTTTTTGCCTCTCTTCTTCCTTCATTCACTATTGACAATGTCAGAATCAAGAATCAAAAGACTTTGGAAGAATAGGATCAGCCAGCAATTAAGTGGATTCCACATTTCCACATGCATTGCACCCACAAATCAAGTAGATCATCAAGAAGAAGATGCAGCCAAGGTCAATTCTCATACAACGGACGCTCTACCGCCTGCCTTACCACAACATCATACCCCACTCAACACAGCAACCTCACCAGAGAAGAAGCTATGGAGAAAGCCATTACCGAATGATTGCCCCTCATTTGATTTTGAAATCAGTGAGAAAACCATGATTGAACAAGAAGACTCGTCGCTGATCATTGCAAGCAAAGAGATACCTACCAGAATACAAAGCAGACACTATGAGAGTATACCAAACTTAGAGGCTCAACTGGAACGTGCGTGCAAGAATGAAAAGGCTGTTTTGTTAACCAAACTGCTAGAAAAGCAACGCCACCATCAAAAACAATGTACATAACCACCCTCCCTTCTTCTTCTGGATCGCTTGTAAATAATAATAAAGATTGCTACGGTTTTTTTTAAGATCTAATATGGAACAGGGTTTATTATGATAAAAAAGGGGCAAAAATGCATTAAAATGAAAAAAGTACAGCAGTGGTTTTATTTCTTGAGACCCTTTCTCTTTCTTTGAGTCAACTTGGTTTCTAGTACGATACACAAGATTAGTCAAAAGTGCACAGACATCCGTTTGCATGAAATCAAAGCATTTACCTTCAATATATTTAGCATCCTCGTCGTCGTTGAAAGCAGGAGCATCTTCAGTCTTGGTAGGTTGTTCATCGCCCTCGTTATTGTTGCTTGTCAACTCCTCGTCCTTGTGGTTATCGTATTTGTTATCCAACTTTTTAAACTTGGCGACATAGAAACCATCCATATTGTGAACATGGGGGTAGAAACGGCGGGTGAGCTTGACGCTAGGATGGAATGTCTTTCCGCGGTAAGAGACAAAGCCTTCACGACCGAAATCCAGTGTGGTAGGGACCAGCTTGACATTGGGACGCTTTAACAAGGCATAGTTTACAACAGCTTCGTTCTCCTCGACTGTAACGGAACATGTTGAGTATACAATATAACCACCTGTCTTTGATTTGGCGTCAACTGAATCAATGGCAGACAAGATAAGCTGCTTTTGGAGGAAGGGGATATCAATGAAATCTTTTTCAGTCTTGTTCAACTTGACACTAGCATCTTTGGAGATGACACCGGTACCCGAACAAGGTGCATCGAGTAACACTCTATCAAAGCCACCGACTACCTTGGGGAATTCACGACCATCGTAGTTACAGACAACGGCATTCTTGACGCCCATACGGTGGATGTTGGCAATCAAGGACTTGAGACGGTCTTTGGTGGCATCATTGGCAAACACCATACCTGTGTTCTTTTGCAAAGCAGCAATATAAGTAGTCTTACCACCAGGGGCAGAGGCCATATCGAGCACACGCTCATTGGGTTGAGGAGCCAAGGCCATGACAGGCAAGAAAGAAGAGGCAGCTTGAAGCATGTAATGACCAGCAAGATATTCGGGTGTAGCACCAATGGGAACACTACTGTCAAATACTTGGAGACCAACCTTACTCCACTTGCCAATGGGCTCGAGATTCACACCACGGTTGATCAAAGCTTGGGCGAGATCACGACGACGAGTCTTCAATGTGTTTGTACGAATAGTGACGGGACGAGGCACTTCGTTGGCTTCAAAGAACTCGATGGCTTCAGAGACAGGGAACAAGTTGAAGAGCTTCTCGGCCAAAAATTCAGAGTAACCATAATAGCTGGAGATGTCCTTGATCAAACGATCGACATAATCTTGACGATCGCTGTTGGGATCACGAAGCTTTCTGAAATCGTTGAGCACATTGACAATTTCCTTGATACGCTGACTGACGACAGTAACATCGGCAACCAATTCATCCTCATCGCCCTCGGGCAAAATGTATCGCTCGTCTTCCTCCAGCTCACTGTCTTGATTTGCTTGTTCCAACAATTCGGCTTCAGCGTCAGCAGCTTCACGGGCTGCACGAGCTTCAATTTTGCGAGATTTACGTTCATCAAGACCTTCACCCTAAAATCAGCTGAATGTTAGTTTTCTTGCCGCCTGTGGGTCAGTTCAACTTTCAGCTTGTGTCTCTGTACCTCTGCAATCTCGTCACTGTCATATTCATCATCGTCCTCTTCTGAATCGTCCTCTGCTTGATCGAGATCCATTTCATCAGCCTCTTCTTGCTCATCTTCAGAATCAGAACCGAGGAAGCCACCTTCAGCTTGAGGAAAGACCTCTTGTGCCTCTTCTTCATCTTCTTCCTCCTCCTCCTCCTCCTCTTCTTCTTCCTCGACATCCTCATCATCTACAACTTGGTCATCGAGATCATTGACATCGAATTCATCGTCCAAATCATCGCTGTTCTCATCATCAGAAGCAACTTCAAGGTTGTCCCAAAGATCTTCCTCAGGCTCCTCTTGAACAGCAGCCTTCTTGGCCTTCTTGTTGGCCTTCTTGGGCTCTTCAGTGTGTTGACGTTTGTTGTTGCCCTTCTTTTCAGCAGCAGCAGCCTTGGTCTTGTTGAGTCTAGCCTTTGCTCTCTTTGAGAGACCTTCGAATTTGGGCTTTTCAAGAGGTTCGGGAGCTCCTTGCTTGTTCTTTGCTTTGTGACCCATGGTGTATAAATGTGATTTGAGTTGTTATGTCTATGTATAAAGAGGGGAAATGTTTATTTTTTTTTCTTGACACAAAAGGCTTCCTTTGTTGCTTGGAGGTCACAAAAAAAAGGACGATGCCTACGACTGTCAATCAGGTTTCCGTGGCTTGTTTCGTTTATGCAAAATCGACGTTGCGGGATGTCAGTAAAGATCAACCTGCTCTGGTAAATGCGCTGCCAAAATCCAATGTCATTTGATGCGATATCTATGGTTTTATTATATAAACTACTATGATTGGGAAGTATTAGATGCCTTGGAGAAGCAAGCTCATGTCAAGACAAGGCACCTTTCCATTTGGAAGTGTACCAATAGGACATGGCTTCCAATCTTCATACAATTTCCAAGCAGAATCAGCTACATTTTCATCGTCAATGTCCATTTTATCGTCCTGCTCATCTTGGCTGACTTGTGATTTGCGTTGCTTTCTCTGTACACGATTAGGCTTGGTTTTGATATTTACAAGTTGTGTTTCTAATGCTTTCAATTCATCTTCAAGGACTTGATCTTCTTGTTTATGAAGGGGAATATGTTGTGTCTTGGACTATTTGAATGTATCCATGAATGAGCAGCTCTATGGAGACGGACAAACACTTACCTTTTCGCCAATGTATTTCATAATCATTTGATCAATGTATCTGATAAAGGGTTTGATGGATTTGCCGATTTCAGCATCGACACTGGCGATGGATTGCAATACAGATCTTGTGCTTTTCAGAGAGTTCATTGTTAGTACTGCTCTCACTCCAGTTCAACTAGGAAAACTCACTAGTAATTTGGGTTTCGAAGACAACCCTCCAGTATATCGTCCATGGAAATGTGTGTTAATGTGCGATTTTTGGATGATCCTTCAAATTCTTGAACAAAATGCTTCAACCAACAAGCTAAAAAGAGTCTTAGGATCAAACAGTGCATTTTTATGCAGTGGAGACTTACTAATCGTCAGCAAATAGCTAGGTGTTTTGGTTGGATCTTCAGTCTTTTTCGTGGCCTATGCAAAGTATGAGTCAAGAAATGCCCGTGTGTACCACAATGGCAACTTACAAAGGCAGCGTAGGGGTTGAGCAAGACCTCATTGATCTCAAAGTCTATTGTAAATGTTCAGTATGCCGTCAGCGACAGACACACACACATCTAGCATTCCGTACCGTAGTTTGTATCCAGCTTGGCAATCATAGCAGCAATGATTTCTTCGCTGAAATTGGGAAATCCGACATCCAAACCTTGAAGCAAAGGTGTCCACAATTCAATCAGGCCCTTTGAGATGGTCATATCCTCTGCTGAAGCACGCTTCTTCTTTCCCGTAGGCACAAGGCCGCCTACACCCAACAGCAAGGGAATGATATCTTCTCTAATCACATCATCGTCAATGATCTCCACCAAATCTTGAATAGATGCGACATAGGCATCGGGATCCACCTTTTTGCCAGTGTACTTTTCTTTGATGTAGGTCTTTCTGCACTCCTTGTACTGGTTCAACTTGATCTTGATCTCGGGATTCTGCTGCATGGCTTGCTTTTGCTCGGTGCTCTTGATGTTGTGGATCCAATAATTGTCATGGAGCCAGCCCACAGCTTGAAGTGCGCCGTCTCTCAGCACAGAAAGACTTGGCAGACGTTCGTGCGTACTGGCATGGCGCAAATCGACAAACCAGGAAGGCAGGCCCATCATTCTGGCTAGTGTGTTGATGGATTTGGCGAACTTGCCCTTTTGCTCTCTGTCGACAAGGCCATTGACAAAACGGATGATGGCCATGGCGTACATTAAACGCAGTTCTTTATGCGACATGTGCTGGCCGAGTTGCTCGTCTCTGATGATGATCTCGATGAATGCAGCTGTCATGTCTACTGAAGAAGGAATCTCTCCCCTGTTGTTCCATGTTTGAACCTATGCAGAATATACGCTCAATCGCAATGCTCACAAGTGACAGAATGGCTGGCATAAAAACATACTCTGTCGATGCCAAGCTTGACTTGGTCCAATTGGGTCTTTCTGTCAGAAAAGAGCCATTTGTATACAGTCTCAAACTCTTCGTAGTTGATCCAAGGCACGATACGAGTTTGCAACATGTTTGGCTTTCTATGATGAATGAAGGGTAAAAAAATAAATGAACTTCAAATTGGCTCAAAAGAGCATCTTTTCCCATTTATAGCAAAGCCACTCAAGAAACAACGTCGTTCAGAGGCCAAAGTGCACTGCGAGGTATTTGTGGAGCTAATTTATGCGTCTATAGAGACTAGGAATCACCAAATTTTTTCGCTCTTCTTTCTTGCTGTATATCCTTATTTTTAACATGTCCAAACGAGCCAACGAAACACAAGACCCTGTCTCTGAAAACAAGCGTAGCCGCCCTTCTGCTTCCAAAGAAGGACATGCTGAAGACTGCACCGACGAATTATGCAAGGGATGTGATGTGGGTGAAGTAGAGATCTCGTTTGTTCGCAAAGACGCTGACGGCAAGCCAATTGACACAGAGCCCAGCGCTCAAGAACTGCTGGCAATGGCCATTGACGAGGCAGGCAATGACAAGAACAATGACAACGAAGACGAAAACAACGGCATTGCTCGTCGCTTGTTTGACATGGCCATCGAGAAGTACCAAAAGGATGAACCCGAAAACCGCGTGGGCTATGCTACTTGCTTGGTTGAGCTAGGCAAGGCTATCCAGGTTGAAGAGAGTATCAGCGAGGGCCTGGAAGTGCTCCGTGGTGAACTCAAAACCAAGAAGGACGACAAAGACGTCTTGTTGAAGGCTGCTGGTGCTGCTATTGCACTTGCTACTTCCATGCGTAAGAAGCAACAAGCATACTTTGATCAACAAGAGGCTGAACTGGAGGACGAGGATGAGATGGACGATGTCGCTTACGAGGAACTCATTCAAAAGCAGACGCCCTCCAAGGAAGAAATCAAGCTGTACAAGGAAGCCATTGAGCGCATCAACCAAGCCTTTACTGACATTGGCAAGGAGGAAGCCCTCTTGAAGGAAGCACAAACAGTGATGCACGAAATGAGAGGCTACGGTCAGCTACTCACACAGCCCTTCCACGAGGAACACTCAAATGCTGTCCTCAACACTGTCATTAGTTTGATCCAAAAGTTGCCAGACTACGAAAAAGACGATGAGCTGTTGACATTATGGGCTGCCTGTCTTTTGCACCAAGAAAAGTTCTTGGAGGATGAGGAGCAGAAGCGCGACATTCTGAAGAAGGCTGACGACTTGCTGATCAAATCCAACAAACTGTACCTGGCAAAGAACGGTAAAGAGAACCCTTGGGTTTGGGAGATGGTAAATAACAGGGAAATCATGCGGAAATGTCAGATCTAGTCACTCATGTATTACTAGTACGCCATGCTCCGTATTAATCAATCAACACTGACTGCTGACGAGGACGCTGCTGTCGATCTGTATGATGAGGCTATCCTCGCCTTCAAAAAGGCATCTGCTTTAAGCCCTGGTAAGCCAGTTGAGTTTTTCACTTGCGTCAATGGTGTCTGATGATGATGACTTTTATAGAAAACCCCAAACTTGCTGAGATGGTCACTATGCTTCAAAATATGCAAAAGGCAATGGAAGAAGAGTATGAGGAGGAACCAGAGGAGAATGAAGAATAGGCTGCTGGCTGTAGATAGCAAGACCAAAAATGCGTGTATTAGTTCAATAACGAAGCATATGTCCTTTTAATTAGAATAAACCCTTTGACAAATGCTAAACCATGTCGCCGATTTGAAACAGTTGACCCAACGGAGGGGTATGCAACCTGAGAACGAGTACATACAGTACCATTGTACGCGTTTACGAGTAGAGTTGTAAAAATGCCGAGTATTGGAGGTGCGGCCCATTTGCAGCATTTCGTGCAAAATGTTGCCACCATGGACATTGAACTGCTACAACGTGGTATGTATTGCTGGCCCTAAACTAGGAACTGGTAAAGTATCTGTTTGAGAGAAGAGGGATGAAACCGTTTTCAGTCTTGGTACAGATTCCCTTTTGTTTCTTTCTTCTAACCAGACTTACTGTCGCGATCATCCCTGGTGGCGAAGAAAAATCATGCGAAGCTTCATCTGTGTAACATGGCTGCTCCTGACAGCCATGAATGTATATGCTCAAGACATCAAATTAGCTGTGCTATCACCCACAGCGAACAAGGAATTTTATCTTGGCGATAGACTGTTCTTTGATTATGCTCTTTTGGACAGTAGCAGTAAGTAAATTGGCCTTATCTATGATCATATGATTGCTCATCAAGGCTCATCGTTTCAGTCAAGCAATTGAATATATTCATGGAAAGCTTTGGAAAAATCAACTCTGAAAATGCAATCAAACTAGTAGCAGACATTTCAAAAGCACCAAATGGGACCTATTCTGCGAATGGTCATACCTATAACAAATACTCGCTTTATTATGCAATCCCTTCAAACTTACCTGTAGAAAATGAAGCTTATCAGGTAAATAATCAGAGTGGGGGGGGCATTTTTATCTTTAGAGCAATGCCATTCATTAGAAACGTGTATTTTAACCTCTTGCTTGTATTGTGGTAAAGGTTTCATTTGAAACATCGGAAGGCGACATTGTCATCCCTATCAAAATAAAGGCCACAATACCAGCCACGACAACAAGCGTTCAAGCATCAACGAGTGTTGCCACTGTGATCCACACAGCCTCGTCTCTAAACATGATCACCAGCTCAGCACTATTGAGCAGTGTAACATCAATGATGAACACTGCAACACATTCAAGTGCTACTCTTACTGCTGCTTCTGCTGCTGCTGCTGCTACTCCTGCTGCACCATCCTCGCAGAACCCGGTATCCCATGTATCAGATGTAAGCACATATTTGTCACCTCGACCTTCTTCCACTTCTTGTTCTTCTATCTCTCCTACTTTATCCCTCTCTTCCAATCCATCATCCACATCTTCCGCATCTTGGACTGGGTTGTTTTCAGCAAGTCTAATAGCAAGCACTACACCTATACCACCTGACCCTGAAAGCCTCATGCAATCCTCTGCTACTAGAAATTACATGCAAGACAGTGAATTTTCATTCATTGCTGCAACACTAATTGCATTACTAGTGGTGCGGTTGTTACTGGTTTAATCATCAACAATTATCATAGAAAGTAATGTCTCATTAAAAGCTATTTACTTCAATATCGTGGAAATGCATGAAAAAGACCAATAGATTTAGTACAATACGTTTTCTGATTTTTGTTGCTAAAGCTTTAAATTAGCATGCTTCTATGCCAAATTTTTGCCTTCTACTAACATACAATGGTGCATACTAGAATTGCTTAAATAGCCTGGCTGTTGAGATATTATTATCCGTGGTTTTTGTTGGATTCTGTTAACTTTGGGCAGGTGCTACTAGTAAAAGTTATTGGATTACGACGTAAATATTGATTGGGTGTCTAGCCAAAGCTTTTGTTCGTACTATGTTTGCCTAGAGCGGGTTTAATTTGGGTTTGTTGAAGACGACAATGTCAATGGGTAATGGTCGAAAATGCTCAAAATTGTCGATTATTGAAAATTCTCTTGAAGAAAACGTGCATTTACTGCTTAAAACCATTTTAGCATGTTAGATCCAATATGGAGCTATCGAATGGCATTTGTTTTGCTCAAATCAGATGAGTGTATCTCAAGATATCGCAAAAAAAGGATGACAATGAAAAATGTCAATTTGGACCTGTACTAGCAAGGGGAAAAGTGGGATGGCGATTCTTTACTGGACACAAACTGACCGATTTCTCATAATAGAGTTAAGCTACAGCTTCAATCAAGAGCTTAATCAATAGAAGATTTTCTGCTTTACGATGCACTGTAATGATACAAATTAGGTTTTGATGGTAGACATTGACTAATCCTACGAAAACAGCCAGAAAAAGGCAAAATCTATCTCATCAAAAATCGATTGAATATCGTACAACAAGACACTTGAAATTTGTATCATTAGATTCGCCTTTGAATTGTGTACAGAATTAATATAAACTTGAAGGAATGGTTACTATTGAGAATCGCTTCTATCAAGGCCAAGAGGTTTGAAGCATCCATATTTCTGTTCGTCACCCAATGTCAGCCATTTTATTTTTTAGTACCCGCTTCGTTTACAGTAGTGCAGTTGGCTATTTATTTGCTGTAATATTATTGGTGACCACTTTTGACCTCAGTTTGATTCCAGCTAATATTCCCCCCCCCCGTTTTCGTATTCATTTTGTATTGATTTTGCAATGCTTTTACTCAAAAAACGATAGCTCTACAGCCGCTGAAAGTGCCTGTTT
>JAXQGS010001335.1:0-10173 GCA_037040325.1 Mucor sp. M7501 | reverse complement strand
TTTATTGTTTGACCTCAGTTTTGCATAAGAAAACCTTGATGGAATTTGATCTTGATCATTTCATGAAATCCTACTAAGATGCCTTGAAATACCTACTTTTTAATTTCTGTAATAGCTGCGGTTCCGTCTTATCTAATGCTGCACCTCTGTGTCATTGCACTGGACAGCAGTGGGATCAATGATCGTCCATCATCTAGAATAAACCTACAAAGAAGGGATTCATTCTATGCATCATATCTTGTAACAGTCGCATAATTCCAGGATACACGTCAGAATTGAAAGCAGCATTATCCGATTTTTCAACTTGTTAGCTGGATCAAAGATGTAGATTCGTACAAGCCTTGGTTACTGAATGATGTTGTTGGAGTTAATACTTAGTTCATAGCTAATGACGATGATTTCAATGGATGCTAAATGCATAAGCATCATTCATTCCATCGATATAGCTCTTGTTCAGTTCAAATTTCATGGAGGTGAGACTCAATGCGGGATCATAAGTCGTAGTATTCTTCTTGAACTCCTTTGCAATCGCATCTTTTCTAATCAGCAAATCTCTCTCACCTCTGCTGGTGTATGTGTCTCAAAGGAGCAAGCATAGCTTGACCATTTGCTCAACACATTTGAAATTAAGGCAATGTCAAACTCGATCCAAACTTCTTGCGTGTTCCTCGTGTTCGCAAAATGATACACTACAGGCTATCACATCAGATGCTAATAAGCTCAACGTTCAATGAGCAGCCCTCAAATGTATTTACCACTGTAAAATAGTAATACCCATTGGCTATTACGCTCTCTGCTTGCTTATCAAGACTATCCTTTGTATTTGAAGAGTCATAAAAAAATGGCATTTTCATCTGCTTAGATACTATGCATAGCACTGAATTCAAAACACTTTCTTTATAAATTTCTTTATTGATTTCATAAATAGCCTATTTATAATGATCATCAAATAAAACAGAGTCTGTAGTACATGGTATATTTGCAAGAGATTGAACCTTATCCAAAGAGAAAAAGAAAAATCACCAAAATGGCGAAAAAATTGATTAGTAAACCTTAGAATACATCAATATAAAAATTGAAGATATAATGGATTTTTGCAAGCTGTTTCCTTCAAGGTCAAGTGTAAGCACCAAAGCAAAAGGCCAACCTCCCTCTCCACCTTTCAGTGGACTGAATTGGCATCCCTGACGAGAAGATTCAGACACTGTTCGAAAGGCATTATTCTACCTGGAAACACTAGAAAATATGGTTGCCAACTAAACATGAATGCCCTTCAACCAACATCTGTCTCAACTGAAAAGAATGCCAGTTTCTAACAATTCATAGAAAGGCAGTCGACTGGATAAGAAGGTCAATCATTCACTTGAGTAGCTTTGCCGTTACAAGAAGAAGCCAGCACAAAAAAGAACTTTACTAGTAAGTTTGTTGCCAATACTTACCCTGTGTCAAGTGTTTTATATTGAAGAGAACGAGAGAAAGAGAAGACAAGTAAAGCAAAAGATGAAAGCATTAATATTTATTAGCAAAATCAAGTTTCATGTGTTGGCGAAATCAACATCATGTGAAGTTTACGCATACAAACATAAACACATCCTCAATGCTGTCAAGTAAGTGAAACATGCCAGATCAGTGTGTGAATGATTATTTGATAAACTATTTATTGCATTTTGGTTTTCTCATGCCAATTATCACTCTTAAAGTAGACGCTCAACGTGTACATGGCTGTAAATAAAGGTAAACAGGCTGCTACCAAACCAAATGCATACACATCCAGATTATAAGCCTTGATAAACGATACATCGTGTCTGACATCTCTGCGGTGATGAAGAAGGGTATCTTGATGCATAAAAGCAACTTCCTCCACCAAGTCAGCACCCTTACCCACACCTGCTTTACTCTTGATCTGGACCAACGCTTGGAATCTGTTGACATTTGCTTGAAAAGAACCGTCTTCATCCCTAGCTACCCGCTGTATGACCTTGGCAGCCTCTTGCCGAGTCCCCTTGTAGTCCACCTTGAGACCCATGCCGAATTTTTCACCCATCAGAGAATTCACGGGCTGATCAGCAAAGAAGGGGAAAAAGACCAGACGTTTTCCTGCGTGCAATCCTTCATGCCATGAACCGGCGCCAGCGTGTGTGACAAATACAATGGTAGATGCGTGTTCCAGAATGGCAGTTTGTGGTGCCCAGTCAAGGAATACAATATCGCCAGCCGTTTCTTGTTTCATGAAATCATGAATGGCATACGTCGTGTTGGATTCTGTGGTTAATCTGCCGGGAAAGATGTCACCGAGGCCTCGTGTTGACCATACAATGCCATCAATATCACCTGCTTCGTATGCCTCCAACAGCCCAGCCAGCAGTACAGTGATTTCACTCTGAGTGGAGACTGCATGTTGTCCAAATGCAATGTATGCCACGCGCTGATGACTCATGAGAAACTGATGCAACTCGTTTGTCAACATGCTGGAAGCCGTTTTCGGAATGATGGGGCCTATAAACTCGACCAAGGGACCCAATGGTCTTGCAGGCTCGAAACCAAATGCAGTGTTGAACATTTTGATAGAGTTCTTCCATCTCTCTTCATGTGGATACACTGGATCCTTGATGCCTAAAGAAAGGAGATGTTGTCTTCGTTCCTCAATGAGTTTATACGTCTTGAAAAATATCTCGACGGGCTCAATCAGATGCTTGTAAACACGCTCGCCAAATGTCATTTCGAGGCTAGTTGGGATTCGGTTGAGCAAATCATCGCTGTTGATGTAGGGTGCTTCCGTGTCTGGCGATACAGCAAGACTGTTTGTGATGAGGAAGGGGATTTGAAGTGTAGTGCAAGCTTCTTGACAACTGACGCAAAAGTGATCACAGACGGCGACATCTATTTCTCTTGACTTGAGGAATTGTAGCGTATTCTTGTAGTCTATATAAATAAGTATGCTGTGTGTCAGTATGCTATCATCATTGTGAGCAAGAAATGGCTTGGATAAGGTAGTACCTTCTTCAAATGTGGCTTCCATCACTTTTATGAAATTCTTAGTTGTACTTGCCAGCGTCGCTTCTCTGATATTCTCAGTCAACAGCTTGAATGCATTGTTGTTTTTGGTATCATCGCCCAAGGACACAGTTTCTATCGAGGGAAAGTTCTTCCCGAACTTTTTGTGGCCATCCTGTAATGCTCGTGTGAGTGTTACTGTTTGACGACGATATTACCAAGCAGACGTTTTTTTACCTTTGTCAGAAAAGCAGTAGTATGACCTCTCTTGGAAAGCTCCTCTATAATCGAAAGAACCCAGTTTGCATGAGAGGATCCACCACTAAAGACACTAAAAGCAATCTTCTTTGGCTGTCTGAATGTTTGCAATGTCGCGTTACTGCCTCCTCCTCCTCCTTGATCTGATACAACAAGAGGAACGGCCATCAACAACAAGCAGTTTGCTATCAGCGATAAAAGTAGCTTCATGGTCAATGTGCGTATAGAAAAAAAAAAAAAAAAACGAAAAAGAGATGAAAATTTGTCCAGACGCTGTCAGCCCATGGCTACTTAAATGAATTGTTGGCAAAAGGAAAAATTCTGTAGATCATGCATATATTACATGTGTATAGATAACACTTTTTTCCTGCATTCTATCCTTTCATGCAACTATTAAACACCTCCTTGGATCCTCGTGCATTCAAAAGATAACCATGAGTTTTCAATACCTTGGAGATTACTAACAATGTGTAAGCTTCTATTGTATGCAAATCTTTTCATGCAACAAGCAATTGTAAACAAAACATGTGATTATGATAATGCATAGTAGTCTTACACCGCCGCCGTCCTTGATACACTGTTTCAGCCAGAGCTATTTCAGGTTTTTTTTTTCTCAGGTACCAAAAGATTTACAAATGTAGTACTGTATATATACATTTGTGTGAGATCTCTTGATTTACCTATAAGGGTGGCTAAAAAAAAACAGATTAAGTATAAGAAGCTTCTAAGAATTTTATGATCTTCATGACGATCTTGATACATAAGCTGGATTCGTTTTAAACTTGCGCTGCTCCTCTGTAACTGTACATATAAATATACTTCAAGTAAAACATCTCCAAGTGTATGCCTATCAGTTTCCCGAATCATGAGCAAGTAGTAAGGCTCGACACGAGAGATATCATGATGGTCTATCTTCATTATATTATAGTACGGCAAGCAGTGCTAACGGATTAAACAACATTGCCTTGTCGAAAACAAGGCGTATATCTAATTACACTACCCTTTCAATAAGGCATCGTTTATTGATAAAAAACAGCACTAGTTGCTAAGGATATCCTTTACCACAAGAAATCGACGAATAAACAACTCTTCCAACTCTTGTTGTGAATATAAACAATAATCCAACTGCTGCACCGCTTGTCTTGCCTCCACACTATCCGTATTGCCTTCCAAAATAGCCCTGATACGACCTTGAATACCAGCCACTCGGATCAACTCGCTCACATAGGCCTTTGCCTCAGCATCCAGGCGTCCACATCTAGCATTGATCAATGCTTGCGACAAGAATTCAAAACGTGTATCCAGGTTCAAAGCTTCAGAGGGCAGTGTAGCTAGTTTGCATAAACAAGCAAAGGCTTCCGCATACTGTTGTTTCTGGTTGTAATAGTGATACAGAAAGTTGAGCGATGTCACTGGATCAGGGATGTGGTGTTCAAAGTATGGTATCAAGTAGGGTGTGTCAAATTTCAACAGCTTGCTTACAAAACCATGATCCATGAACCACTTGTACAGTTGATAGTGGAACAGTTTGTCGTTGCTGGCCATGGCTGTGTCAAACACTCTGGAAACGTAGCCTGGCAAGTACTGGCTGGGAATGGGGACACGGCCCGCAGGAACGCCCTTGTTTTCCAGCTCTACCGCGTCTTCCAGTGCATTGAAGATGTGTTTGTAAGTCTCCAAACGTGCTGTCAATAATTTGTCTGTGGTTTCGTTCAAGGATGCGACGGATTCAAATGCGGCAACGCCCTTGCCTTGAGGATCGATTTGTTGGGCGCGTTCCAGAGCAAGGTGCAGGATACCCGTGTGGAAAGAAGATTGCGTGTAGATGTTACAAATGGTCCCTAATTTGGCATCAGAAATGTAGGCTGCTGCTTGTTTAAAGTTGTGTAATGAGTTTTCCAGAGATATCGCTCGTTCCGCATCTGTTTCATCATGTATGGCGCGTCGAAGATATTCAATACCCTATACACACATAAACAAGGGCATTGAGTTTAAGGCTGTAAAACAGAAATAGAAATGAGCACTTACCTTGAAGAAGCAAATATCGCTGAAACCAAAGAAGGAGCTGCAAAATCTTTCAAGATGCTTGCTCACAAAATCAAAACCACCCTGAGAGTAACTGGAGCCGTATTTGGTGATGGCAGCAATCACCAGTTCACGCGTTAATTCTCGGCCCTCTGTTGTAGTGAGAATGGCACTAATGTCCAAATTGTAGATCTTTGTTTGCTGCTCGACATTTAAGCTGTGTATATAGTAGGTTAGATGAGGAGGGGGGGTTCCTTTTTGAAAAGCGTTGTATCAAGCAGAGGATGACACTTACTACTCGGAAATGATGTGTTGTACTTGTGAATCAAAGAGGAACTCTATAAAGGATAAAGCCTCAATGCATTGGACCAGCATTAGGTATAACTCGTGTGCTGATTTTTGCTCAGCCTGTGCATAGAGTGATGAGTTTTTTTTTGGTGGCATTTGTCAAATATACATTGGGATGCTTACCAATTCCAAGGATACCATGTTGCTGTCCACAGCTTGGAGTCTTGAATCTGCGATACTTGCAGCATTGTGGAATTTAGGGTTGCTACAGTCGTAAAGATGAGTCGCATGCCATCATGTATATTTTGCAGGAATACATTACCGATCCATAAACATCTTGAGCTGGTACAAGTTTTCTTTGGTATTTGATAATGTGCTTTGTGTCTGAGTATAGATGAGATGTGCATTCATGTCATTGCCACTAGCAGAGAGAGAGAGAGAGAGACGTGATCAGTACAAGAACATGGTCTCAACACACACACACTTACTGGTTGGCAAATGCCTTCAACTTCCACACGGGCGCTATGATTCTACCAAAGTAAAGCACAAATCCATCGTGTTTTCCACTGTAGGCGACATCTGTTTGGCCGATAGCACGGCCTAGATGGTTACCAGGAATCTGTGTTGGCAGCGTCGACGTGGGCAGACCTCCATACGCAAAGAAGGTGTCGTTGGCCTTCATGACGATATCTCTTTCATCGCTGGAGCATGCAATCGATAAGCACATGGCGCATGACTCGACTTGACCGTATCTCTCAAAGAAGGCCTGGATCAGTTTTGTGTCTGGCTCTTCTCGTGTCTTGATGAATATTTTGTACAGAATATCTACAGGTCGCAGCTTGTTGAAAAAGAGCACAGAGAGCGTGGAAAGAGCCATGAATTGTCTGGGAGGTGATGCGAGCTGCTGAGAGTTTTCCTTGATATAGTGTCGACCGACAAGGTGCTGATTTGTCTCTGTCACAGCAAGCACGCGTTCGTTCATTTCAAGCACAATGTCTGTCTCTGAGTAAGTGGGTCCCGTTGCCTGTATCATGCATTGTCAATGCGACTCCTTGTCATTCTCTCTCTCTTTCGTCCTTACCATGGTCATCATGCCAGTGCTGGGTACAGGGGGTAATGCCGTGGATGATGCTAATGGTGCTGCTGTAGCAGCCTTGGCCGATGTCACTGCAGTAATGCGAAGCGTGCTGGAATCCTCCGTCTTGGGAATAATAGAGACACTGATACCGCAATCATAGTAGGTCTGAAAGTAGGTGGGAGCTAATTCACCGACTTGTCTCGTCAACGCGGGCGGAGGTGAGCGAACAAGTCCTAATTCTAATGTGTTGGGTTCAGTGGGTGGATGGATGCTGCCGTTGCCTCCAACGACACGAAGCGAGTCTTTGTGGTGCGTAAAGTATAAGCGGTATCCAGTGGTGGTGACAGCCATGAGATGAATGTGCTTGGATTCAGCTTTGGAAATGACATGCAGTGTCTCAATGTCGAAATCAGACAGCGTGTAGATGCGGTTTTGCTGCATACACATTTTGGCAGCGTGCTCTTTGATGGTGGACAGTGTGCAGATTGATTTGTAGGCGTTGTATGGGCTGCTGCCCAGATAAATCACTTCAATGGCATCCGTGTCCCTGTACAAAATGTACAGCACCTTTCGCTCATTGTCAATGACAAAGGATCGTGCTGTTGGTTGGTTTGGGTGTGTTACTACTATAGCACCAAAACAATGCGTCTCTTGATGGTTGCCCTTACCTTTGGGTGCGGATTCCATATAGTCGCGAAGCTGTGGTAAAATGTAGCTCATGAACGAGGATCCTGATCGCTTGATGAGTCTGCATCCCCTTGCAAGCCACTTGGTTGGATTCTATTGACACGTTGTTTAGTCTCTCTCTCACACACACACACACACTATGCGATGGCTGTCCTCCCCCTACATGGTATTCAATTTCGTAAACATTGCCGCTTTTGCCAATGGTGAAGATTCTGCCGTCGTCTGTGCCTCCAATCTGCTCCATCTGTTCATCGTCTGCTGGCAGGGTCATGTTGGTGGCGAATAAAGAGATGGTATCCAAATTGGTGGTGCTTGACTGTGCCTGGGCAGTCGACACAGCTAAAAGAATGACTTGCAGTGGTGTAGAAATGACCAAGACGTATTTGATGTGGTCACCAAAGACATCTGGTTTGGGCTTGACGAGTTCGGCTCTGACAATGATTTGGTCTTGGTCTGAATACTCGTAATAATCGTTTCTATCAGGCGACAGCAGCAATGTCAAATCAGTACATGACCCCTCTCCATCATGCCAACTCTATACTCACTCGTCGTTCAAGTTCCAAATGTACAAATTGCAATCGATGGTAAGCCAGGCTCTGTTGATTTCAGGCAACAAGCCCATAAAACAACGGCATTGTGTTTGCGAGTCTGATGGGATCCGTTAGTTGTCGTGTCTCTCTCCAACGCATATCCACGAGCTGCTATATATATATACTCACCGACAATTCTATTGATGAATCTCTTGGGAATAGGCACTCTATTTGTTCGCACAAACTCTTCTTCAGCAGCGAGCAAAGGCTCAATGTAAGATCCAGAAGGTGAGTCTATTCTCCCATGTGTCAGTGAATGTTGCAAAAGATGAAAACTACATTATACCTCTCAACAAGGTGGCCAAGTCTGGGTAGTCTTGGTCGCGGTTGATGACTTGCTCAATGAGCTTTCCTGCATTAACACTTGTCTCTTGTGTGCTGTTGGGTGGCATTGTACTGGTCATCTCTCTCTCTCTCAATTGTAATCAATGTGGGCAAAGAAAAAGAAAAAAAGAAAAAAGAGCAGCCTTTCATTATATATCGCCTTGAGATTTTACGCGGTTCATCCAGTTCGCAACATTGGGGTTTTTTTTGTGACATCATTTCCCAGCAGTCCAAATGAATGGATGGTTTGCATTACAAAAGAGCAAGAGACATTATCATTATCATCATCAAGATGGCTTCCTAGTTTTGAAATGTTTTGTTCTGTTGTTTATAATCAGTTTTATTCAGTATTGTGTTTCTTTAACTAGCTTTCCTCTTCAGCCCCTATAAACGATGAGGGAGACTCGTATGTTCTCAATGGCCATCTCTACTAATACAATACTCAACGTCTTACGATACTGACTTTTAAAAAAAGTTACACTCCATAAATTACTTTGAATTTTTTTTTTTTTTTTGAAAAAATTGAATCTACAACTTTTTTTCAGGATGGCATTTTTAGGTCGCATTTTTTTTGCTCATCTCATAGAAGCATCTTTCAGAACAATAAAGATGTTTATCTGAGAGTTTGAAACTCTTTCGTTGTTGAGAAATCAGGAATCTAAATTTTGCATAAAATTTGAAAAATTGTAATTTGTTGCAAATCTTATTAAGCAAACAACATTAGCAACTTTAGATAGAAATAATTGTACGTATCAAAGGCGTATTATGAATGACTTTATAAAGGTACATGAGCTTTTTAGAAGGGTGAAAAGCCCATAAAACGTCTAAAAAGTGACTAAATCACACATAGTACTAGCACTTTCTCCCCAACTCTGTGTTTAGCTTCACTCTATCTAAAAGACCTTTTTCAAACCTACATTTTGCAATTTAAACTGCAAAGAAATACCTATTTTTGATAGAGTAATGTCGAAATCAAGTTTCAGCCTTATTTTTTGACCCCAACCCTCATGCCAAAATGGGGTATTTTATTAAATATCTCAGGATAGACGCATTGGAATGAAATATTGTTTGCACTTACAAATAGAACCACTGCTCAACTATATATGAGACTAGGAAAACATTTCTGGTTACAGTGTATGGTTTTGAGCAAATCCAATAAAACAGCGATTTTTGGGCACACATTTGGCATTTTACAGCTTGAGGCTCCAAACGTCTGCATAAAAAGGCACTCTCTCATTGGGTATTGACTTTTAATTCAAAATGAATATGCCTCCTGTTGCATTGTGTTCATGCTCAAATCAAACGTTTGTTACACCATCTCATGTGGCAAAAATATCGTAGACATGTCGCGTTTTTGTTTGTCTTTCTTTTGCGTTTCCCATACATACTATCTCACAACATGAAGCTGAGGAGTAGAGCTAGACGTGTTGCTGTCATTATCAAAAGGGAAGACTGCCCACTACAAACGAATGCATTTAGTAAAGCTCGTGTTGTAGTACCTGATGCTACTACACTCAGCGTCAAACAAGAATCGAAAAGTTGCACTTTAGTCAAGCAGGAAGAGCCTTTCACTTTGGCGCTAGATAGCAGGAACATGCAAGTGGAGCCAAACGAGGAGATAGACAAGACAATCAAACAGGAAGAGACAAAAACCAAAGCCTCGTCAGGTAAACATGCTTACAGATTCCAAGGCGAATAAACTTACCAACAGTAAACAACCAGAAATTTACAAGAATGACAAGGACTATTACTACCAGTGTCGTTTCTGTCGCCAAGTCAAAGACAGCTTACAATCACTGCTGGAGCATCGTAGAATCATGCACGGGATCATAGGAAGAACTACATCTATCAAGCACATGCAATTGGAACCAGACGTCCATGATCCAAATCACTATTGTCAGACCTGTGAAAAGACATTCCATGACAAAG
>JAXQGS010001334.1:0-10070 GCA_037040325.1 Mucor sp. M7501 | reverse complement strand
AGTATGTAAAAGTGTCTCCTGGCAGATTTAATATAGTGTTTGTAGACGTTTCCTCCAAAAACGTGTTTTGCATTTTTTGACCGTTACTCCTCACAGACTGAAGGTATCGCTTTGAAATTAACACCATTGTACTCCCCGTTCAATTTTACATGAAAAGGTTTAGAGAAATACCTGTAGTTCGAGTAGTAACATTTTGTGTAATTGCTCTGAAAGGGTTTTGGGATGTCCGTTTTTGTGATCCAGAGGACCAGTGGCACGCGCACTACTGAAATTCAATCCCAGCCCTGGCTGTGTTTTGCCCTCGTAGCCATCTATTGTATAGTAAAAGACACTATAGACGTCTATGATTGCTTTTGCTACGCTCAATATCGACCGGTATCACCCTATGGGTTCCAGTAGCATGCTGTTACATTTCAAAATCTGGTATTTGAGTATGTGCATGTTAAGAAGGATCTCTCCTGGTTATTGGGCACGTTTCTTGTGTTAAAATGACAACTTTGGTGAGATTTTCTGCTATTATGGCTTTCTGAGCCGAATCGACATGGATTTGCCATAACTAATTCACGACCTTGTTCAAGCATTGAGACTAATAACTAAGGCTTATTTTGTTAATAACGTTCTATAAATTGAAATGTGCTGTCTGATCCAGAAATGAAATGTTCTGAGATCTCATTAGCCAAGTTTTGCTACAGCCTTTGCTTGCATTTTGGCTCATGCATGCGACGTGTTTCAATAGATAACAAGCTTGCATTACAAGTGGATTAAAGAAAATTCTATTTTTAAACATTATTTTTAGCATGCTCAGTTTGATTTTTTAGGATTGCAAATGTTCATTATTAATGGAGATTTGCTAATAACTAATTGAACATTTCCATATACTTGGCTCTAGTAGCTTTCTAATTTTCTAATTTCAAAAGCTCCATATCACCCGTCGATTGGGAACTAACATATGAGTGTCAGCCAATGTTGCACACTGGCGCATGCCTTTTCGTCCTCCTCAACGTGCACGCATCATTATCATTTATATGTCATATCTTTACATATACACAACTTTCATGACTAACGGCATTGCTGAGCAAGACAAAAGGACCTCGTTTTCTGTTTGAGATTTTTGATCTGGAACGGCAGAAGCTTCTTTCTGTTCAAGATCAATCAAGTAATCAGATGAAATAATATGAAATGGGGGAAACTCAGCGGGAGAAACGGAAACTCCTAGAGCAAATGTGGGATTTACTGGTGTGTTATTGGATAAATGCAGGATTACTATTCATAATTGCGGTGCCTTATACTTTAGCCTTGGCAGTTGGCGTGCTATGCTAATGCAGTGCTAAAACTCCCAATGTTACACTATGCAAGTTGCTAATATGAATGACAAATCTCTTGATCTGTTGTTAATGGCCAAGCAAAATCTGTTGATTCAAAATGAATACAGAATGTCGATTGAAAGCAGCAAATGATGGATGGATCCCTGATGGTTTCAGTTATTGTTCTCGCCCTGCGCTACGAGCTGCTTTTGTTCATGGACGCAGCTCAAAATCTTTGCAAATGGCAGAGGCCATGTAAGCGTTTTTTACCCTTTTATGGTAATCCCAACATTAGGCAGAACTATTACTCCAGGAAATAACGCTTTCTCGTGGAATAACCGTTTGACAGGGCTTACATTGGAAATTCATGCCTCCTTCTAGTTTCATATAAAAAGAACCAACTTTTTCATCCCGAGATTTCTTTTTTTCTTTTCTACAATTCAATACTTATATTTATATTACCTATTTATTTAAACCATGTCAAAAGACAACACAACTTCACTCATCGTCGTATTGAAGGGATCGAAAGATGTCGAGAACGACGGTCGTATTATTCGCTTTGGAAATGGCGCCAATTTAGAGACTGTTCGCGGTCTTGCTGCTGAAAAGTTGAGCATCGCTGGAAATCCTTCTGATATCCAACTCTTGAACGACAAGGATGAACTGCTCGGTGGCATTGATGCGCTTAGAAATCAACAAGTGGTCTATGTCGATGTCAAGGATCACATCAAGGATGTTATTCCCGGCCCTGCCAGTCTTCCATTTGTTGGTGCTTTATATGAAATGTTGCCCAATCTGTAAGTATTATAGTATCATTTGGGTTCTTGTGCGATCTGTGGCTAATAGACACATGTGTATAGCACTGAAGGTTGGGTACGTCAATTTGCAAACTACGGCCCTTTGGTCGAAGTCAACATGCTGGGCAGAAAGGTGATTGGTACCAACTCTCCTGACATTGCAGAGCTTTTCGTCAAGGAATCCGAATACTTCACCAAAAAGGTAACCAACTCTGGCTTGGCTGAAATCAAGGCTTTTGGTGGTCAAGGTCTTTTCACTACGGATACCGATGAGATGGATTGGAAGCTTGCCCACAAGCTTTTAATGCCTGCCTTCAGTCCTCGTGCCATCAAGGTAAGCATCCCTGTCTCTAGCAGCACGGTAAAATGATAAGAAATACTCACACAAGGCATAAACGTCTAGGTCTATCAAAAGGAAATGGGCGTCCTCACTCAACAGCTCATCAAGATCTTTGACCAATTCTCACCTGACGAACCTGTCGAGATGATTGACTGGACCACCAACATTACCTTTGAAACAATCGGTCGTGTGGGCTTTGGATACGACTTCAACTTGCTCTCTGAACGCGATCAACCACCCAATGAGTTCATCCAAGCTATGGGCTACTGCTTGAAGCAATCGATCCAGCGCATGCAACAAGCTCAATTTGTCAAGTCTCTGCCTATTGAAGCCAACCGCAAGTTCGACCGCTCTGTCAAGTTGATGCACAGCGTTGTAGATGAAGTGATCCAAGAACGCAAGCAAAGCCCTGACGCCAAGAACATGGACATTGATCTCTTGGGCTACATGCTGAATGCTCGCGACGAGCACAACTTGGGCTTGTCTGACGAGAACATCCGTGATCAAGTGGTGACCTTCCTTATCGCTGGCCACGACACGACTGCCAACACACTTGCTTGGGCTCTCTACGAACTCTCCAGACACCCTGATGTCAAGGCCAAGCTGCTGCAAGAAATCGCTGATAACCACATCACTTGGGACGAACATCCTACCTCTGAGCAGATCTCCAACCTCAAGTACATGCAGCAAATCATCAAGGAAGTGCTGCGTCTCTACCCTCCAGTCCGTATGCTTGGAAAGTACTGTAAGCAAGACTGCATTGTGCCTGGTGGCTACAAAGTCAAGGCTGGCGATATCTGTGCTGTGTCTGTCTATGGCATGCACCACAATGAAGCCATCTATCCTGACCACAACCGATTCGATCCTGACCGCTGGACCCCTGAGGAAGAGCAGAAGCGCTCTCGCTTTGCTTGGCTGCCCTTCTCTACTGGCCCCAGAGGCTGTATCGGCATGGCATTCGCCCTGCAAGAAGCAAAGACTGTCTTGGCCATGATCCTCAACAAGTTTGACTTCCGTTACGAAGGCCCTGATGTCCAATACGACCCCAAGATGGCTACCACCAAGCCTGTTGATCTCCACATGACAATCCATCCTCGCGAAGACTTCCCTGAGCCTAGCACTGAGGCTACTGAGAAGCGCAAGACCGAAGCTGCTGCTCCTTCCGCTACAACTACCAAGAGCATGCCCGTCATCTCATCTGCTGCTACTCCTTCAGACATCAAGCTGCCTCCTGTCACCTTCTTGTACGGTACTCAAACAGGTACTGCTCAGGATTACGCCAACCAATTAGCCACCCAAGCCAAGAACTTTGGATTCACCAATGTCACCATCTTGCCTATGGATCAATGGAAGGTGTTGCAGGACGGCAAGTTTATCTCTGAAGACAAGAGCAAGCGCTTGGACAAGGAATTGGTTGTGATCTGTACCGCCACTTACAACGGCCAGCCTCCCGACTCTGCTGAAAAGTTCAACAAATTCTTGGACGAGAAGCTCAAGGCTGACGGCCACGAAACTACCTTGAACGGCCTCTCCTTTGCTGTCTTTGGCCTCGGTAACAAGAACTGGCGTACTTACCAGCACTTCCCCATCAAGGTCACTGACGGCTTAGAGGAGCTTGGCGCTGAGCGTTTCTTCTCCAACGGTGAGGGCAATGGCGACAAGGATATGGACGCTGATTTCAGCAACTGGTGTGCCCACTTCTGGACGCATACATTGGATAGCTACGGTATCACTGCCTCCGAAGACAAGTCTGTTGTCCCTGCTGCTGTCTCTTCATCTCCTGAAAACAGTGCTGTCAAAGTCAAGTTTATCCAACCCACAAACAAGGAGGCCTGGGAAGCTGCTGTCAACAACCATTACGGCGAACCCAAGGCTGTCTTGCACACCAACCGTGAAATCCAAAAGGAAGGCTCTCCTCGCAGTACCCGCCATATCGAGATTGACATCTCCAAGCTGGAACCTGTTGGCGATAACAGACTCTACAATGCTGGTGACCATCTGGAGGTCATGCCTGAGAACGCAGAGTCTATTGTCGAGGCTGTTGCTTTGAGCTTTGGCTGGATCTTGGATTCTGTCTTTGAGATTGATCAGGAAACCCTCAAGAATGTCTCTCCTCGTTCTATTGCTGCCAATATCAAGGGCCCTTGTTCTGTGCGCAACATGCTCACTTACTATGCTGATCTCTCATCTCCTCCCTCTCGTGCCGTGCTCGGTTGCTTTGCCTCTCAGTTGAAGAAGGTGGCTCCTGAAACTGCTGCTACTTTTGAAAAGCTGCTGATGCCCGATAGCAACAACCAAGACCAATATCCTGCCTTTATCAAGAAGCACCGTACTTTGTTGGACTTGCAAAATGCCTATCCTCAAGTTACTCGTCTCGACTTGGGTCAATTCTTGGCTTCTGTTCCTGTGATCCAACCTCGTCGCTACTCTATCGCCTCTTCTCCTTTGGCTCATCCTACTGCTGCCCACTTGACTGTTGGTGTCGTCGATGACATTGTCAATGACAAGCATTACAGTGGTTTGGCCTCTTCCTTCCTGAAGCGTGGATCTGATGGTATGGCTCTCCGTGCCAATCTCAAGTCTTCCAAGAGCACTTTCAGCATGCCCAGTGACCCCAGTGTTCCCTTGATCATGATTGCTGCTGGTACTGGTTTCTCTCCTTTCCGTGGCTTCTTGCAAGAGCGCAAGGCCCAAAAGGATGCTGGTGAAAAGGTGGGCGATGTTGTCCTCTTCTTTGGCTGTCGTCGCAAGGACCAAGATTACATTTACAATGACGAGTTGGAGCAATACGTCAAGGAAGGTGTCTTGACTCATTTGCATACCGCCTTCTCCAGAAACATGGAAAAGTCTCCCAAGAAGTATGTCCAACACGAAATCCTGTCCAACGCTGCTGAAGTCTGGAACATGCTCTACCCCACTGATCCCAATGTCAAGCCTGCTGCTGTCTACATTTGTGGTAGTGGCTCCATGAGTCGTGATGTGCGTCGTACTTTCTGCAGTATGGCCATCTCCTTTGGTGCTGCTTCTGATGACGAAGAGGCAGACAAGTTCATTGATAAGCTCATGGACGAAAACCGCTACTTGTGTGATGTGTGGGGTTAAGTTTCTGCTTTTCTCTTTCTCTCACACACTCTTACTATTATTGTCAATTACTATCCATCACTCCTGTATATATATAAATTCATAAAATCAATAAAATCAATATTTTTTCCTTTAAATTCGCAAGTGTATTACTCGAGTAAAAAATAGTTTCATCATAAAACGCAAAGAAAAGGGGGGATAATAGGAGTGTAGACGGCTGATCTGATGAAATGCTAGCCTGCGATGATCAATCCATGACATTAAATATAACAAAGCAAAGAAATAGGTGGTGATGTTTGTGATTAAAAGACTCCTCCCTCGTTCGTGTCGTCGTCGTCTTGACCTTCGAAAGAGAGTTGATAGCCACGGTATGTCTTGTAAGTGGAGGTGTCTCTCTTGCGCTCCAATCCCAGCTCTTGAGCAAAGTTAGCTCTACCTTCAAAGCGATGAGCAGAATCCAGTTGACGAACAGACTTCTTGGTAGCTCCGTTGTTGGCATTAGGGAAAACCCACTGAGCACGACAATAGACACAGGTGACGTCTCTGCCTTTGGATGCCTTCCACATATTGAAGCACTCTTGATGGATATTGTTGCCACAGACCTTGCAGTAATCAATCAAGTTGATCTTGGCCTCTTCGAATTCCTCAAAGCAGATGGGGCAATCAGAGGTATCCAGAGGTCGACGCTCGGCAGCTTGTTCAGATGACTGGGCTTCAGGGCTCTCTGTCGTCAATTTGAGGATCTTTTCGCGGATAGAGGTGGGCACCAAGACAGAACGGTCAACATGGCGGCCACTGCTTCTAGCACGCAATCGGTCTTCACTAGAGGTGCGCAGGCTTTGGAACATTGGGCTGTCCAATCCAAGGCGATAGACTTTAAGCAAGACCATCAGAATATGCTTGCAGTGTGTGCTTCTGATTCGATGGTCCATGCATGTACATGAAATGACATTACCAATGGTCACAGTGTAGGTCTATGTGTATTTCTATCCGTAAGCCAAAAGACAGCAACAGCATTATCCGAGAGCCCAAAAACTTACATTGCCAATGCTTCCAATGACCTCAAACTTTTCAACAGTGTCGTCTTGAGGAGACAATTCTCGCGACATGACAAACATGCGTTGCTTCATGGCTCGTAATACTCTACCTCGCATGGCCTGAATGAATCGAGTATTAGACCAGCATACACACACACATACGAACTTTACTTACATTATCCAAGTAGATGCTAGCTTCAGGCGGAAGTTTATGAACGATTCTCGACTTGACTTGTCTCTTGGGCTTTGGCTCCTTCTTGGGCTTGGGTTCCTTCTTGAGCTTGGGCTCCTTCTTGGTCACTTTCTTTGTTTTGGCTGCAGGCTTCTTGGGCTCTGCCTCCCTTTTAGCCTTTGACACTGATTTCGCAGCAGCAGCAGCAGCAGCAGGCTCCTTCTTTACTTTGGGTTGTTTTTTGATGGTAGCAGTAGCCGGTTCCGCCTTGACAGCAGGTGTTCTCTTGGGCCTAAGGCTTCTTTGTGCAGTAGCTTCTGTCTTGACCTTCTTCAATAGAGCATCTTCTGATTCATCTGCCTTTCTTTTGGTAGCAGCAGCAGTTGTAGTTGTAGGAGCATTCTTGCGAGGTCTGCCTCTTGGACGTTTGGCGGGCTGAGTATCTGTTGGTAATGTTGCTTGTACACTAGACATTGGCTTGTTCTTGAGTTCGTGTTGTCTGAACAAGGTTGATGTAGTATTATGAAATCAATAAATATAAGAAAGGAGAAGAAAAAGTTTGAAACCTTCCATGCAAAGCTTTTATATAGTCGCTTCTCATTTGAAAACCCGTCTCTTTTGATTGATTGATTGATTGACTGGAGCATGAGATCAGGTATCAAGCATGATTGTAGGCTCAAGCGAGAGTTTATTATATAGCTTCTTTGGCAATCATCATCAAAGACTAGGTAGCCAGCATTGCGTTGTGAATGTGGTAGTTTGTGCTCTGTTATACAAATCCCTCCAGTTCAACCTATCCACAGCTACATCTCTATCCATTAGCCTCTTTTGATAACGGTCATTTGCTGCTATTCATTGTAGAATGTATGACAAGGTCTTGAGTGGATCATTTGCATTGATTTATCTCTCTCTCTCATTCTCCTCCCATTTTCCCTACTTGAAGATCCATGTCGCCAAGCGCCAAATTACCTCTGAAAAGCCCTGGGTTTCCTGATACAGTCTTGTTTCGACCACCGCCTGAGGGCTATCTGTACAAGGTACAATCGCAGACCCACAAACTGATGGAGTTGGTTATCTGCAGAGTTTCTAGTTGCAGCTGCGATATTTGCAGGCTGAATGATGCAGATTGGCAGGGACCAGCTATTTCAGTCAGATGGGTAGGCGGTTTACATCACATCAACCTGGTATTATGCCCAAACGGTGCTGCCTATGAGCTGAGGCAATGGGTGTTTTCATATCCTGAGGGTAAGGTACTCGTAGACGGGCTGGTAGAAAAGAAGCGATTGATTGCGGATGGTAAAACAACACACTCTACATACAAGGAACAAACATCTCCAGCAGGCCATGTCAAGGAGATTGTGTTTCATCCAAAGGGATGTGTCTCCTGGAGGCCGCTTAACGTACATCCTCCACCAGCGGGTTCCTCTTCATCAAATGCCAATGGTGTTGATACTGCATTATCTGTTGCAGGCATCTCGACAAAGATCACCGTCGCAGCATTGGGTCTAGCTGGTATATTGTAACTAATAGTAGTAGTATAGCAAAATCATCATTGTAGTATGTGCAATTCAAATGTGTGGATTAAAGATAGTCTTTTATTAGTAAGTTAATATGTATTTGAGACAACAACCAAGTGTTTGTTATTCTATTTTCCCTAGGTTTATATCAATATCGACCAAAGAAGCTTTGGTCGCAAAGAACTTTGATATCGTAAGCATCAGATCCAATCTCTGGTGATTTGTAAGGTGCCATGGGCTCAGTTTTACCAAAGCTGTATAGAGCGGATTTGGCAATGTTGCGGCGGTAGATGGGCGTTAATCTTTCCTCGTCCAAAATGGTGACAGTAGAGCACGATCTTGCCACTAAATATGCAAAGCATCCATGTCAGTCGTTGCGTTGATACATTACAAACAAGGCCAACTTACAGTCAGTGTCAATGTGTGCTTCTTGATCAGCAGACGCTTCAAAGGTAGCCTTCATGCGATTCTCCTTCTTCTTTTGCTTTCGCTCTTGACTAAGACGGAACTTCATGCCACGGATCAGCTTCATGCACTTGCTCTTGAGGCTTCCTTCGCGGCTGGGAGTCTTTCTAAAGTTGCTCTTCATCATGAAATCGGGCTCTTGCGCTTCGTCCAGGAGCTCGCCTTGATGGGTAGTATAGACCGCTTGAATGGGTTGAGTGAAGTCGTCTTGTGCCAGCATCTGCTCTTGTTCCTCTTGCTCCTCCATGCTATCAGCAGCAGCAGCAACGGGGACTTGATATACTTGCACTTGCTCTTCCGTGTATGTGGTGGTGGTGGTGGTGGTGATCTCCTCGACAGTGTCTGGCTGTTGGTCAAAGGTAGCAGGCATTTGGAAGGGGTTGGTGACAAAGTCCTGTTGTTGGTCCTTTGTGTCCATAAACGCATGCTCTTCTTCCATGAGCTGGGGAGGAGTGACAGGTGTAGTGCGCTCCAAGGGCGGTGTAGGCATCTTGACTGGCTCTTGCATCTCTTCATCCGGTGTGAGTTCAATAAGGGTTTCATTGCCACTGTCAGTCAATGACATGGTCAAGGAAGAAGAGGAAGGGCCAAAGCTCTGGTAGGTTGTGTTGGTGCTCATGACGGCGGCTTCTGCTGGAGCAAGTGCTGTGTGCTCTACTAGCTGTTCGCTGTCGCTGTCGTGGCAGGACTCAATCAGCAGGTCGTTATCACACATGTCAAACGCAGTTGGCTTTTCGTGCAGGATGATGGCGGTCTCTGCGGTGGATTCATCGGCTGCTAGTGCTTCCACCAAGGTCTCTTCAGTGGACAAGCCAATCATGTTGTTGTACGGATTGTTGGATGGAGGGCTCATTGGCAGTGCAGGAGACAATACCGAATCATGCTGCTTTTGCTGCAAACGCTGCGATTGAGGCAATAAAGGTGCCAAAATTTTAGGGAGTGGCATTTTTAAAAGTATAATCTAGAGAGATTCCATCCTTGTCAGAAGTATGCTTATTTATACACAACGCTGCCGTTTTTGTTTGTATGTAGGGAAATTTAAGCTTTGAAGAGAAAGAGGGGGGAAGGCGAAAAGCTTAAACAACACTGGAAAAAAAAGACCCGTGGCGTATACTTTGCTGCTATGGTAAATTAGACGAGGGACGGATGAAACCTATTTGTTTGGTACATCTCTCAATTACTACATGGCGTGTGTTGATAATCCTTCGTTTCGTCATTCCATTGTGTGTGTGTATGTGTGGCAAGAGAATAAGATTTTATTGTTGTAATAGAATAGCAATGATTTAAGCATCCTTGATCTTCTTGGTACCACGGAGGAGACCAGTACGGCGGGCAGCAATCAAACCGACCTTTTGAC
>JAXQGS010001332.1:0-10115 GCA_037040325.1 Mucor sp. M7501 | reverse complement strand
ATAACTTCACATATGCTCAAGCACTGATTTGAAAAAAGTTGAAAGCTTTTTACATAAAAACTATACCATTATATAGAAAGTGAGAAAAGAAACAGAAGCTACTAAGCTCCTTTCTCGGGTTCAGTTAGTAAAATCCTGAGCTACATCCATTCAAAAATTGGCCATTTCTCACCTTTTTCACCTTTACGCATCGACATCGTCTTTAATAAACTCAAATTTAACACGCCCTAGTCAAACAAAGTATTCCCAATAGCTTGGACTAGACATACATATACCATTAACATAGTAATCCAACGACCTGTACTAGTAGCATCTGCGGAAAATCATCCAAATCACAAAGATCATGGATATCTCAACAACCACGCTAGCTACAAGGAAGCAACTTGCACAGGCGTGATCAGCGCACAAAACTGGTATAGGAACATGCTAGTCCCATAGCTCTAGCATCAAAATTCAAGATTTCGATTTTTTTCGAAATCTAGAAAAATTTGAAAACATTTTTTGAATTAAGGGTTCATAGGGTGGAAAATTGAAATTCAGGTAACATAACCATGTTGTAGAACAATGGTAGGGAACAACTTTGGTGTGGGTACATGGCCCTGGAAACGCCTACTAGTTCTTGCTATACTGAAGATTCTAGGTGCCACGTCCAGTTTGGCTGTATAAAAGTGATTTTGTGAGGCAAGCATCGGAGGGCTCTAAACGCGGGCTCATTTTGTAGGTCTAAAAAAGAGGAGCAAAATAAACTTAATGGAGAAGCCGGGTTGATTTGAAAGTTGTTGAAATAATCGCGTCGAAAGACTAAGCTTTTTGCAGCGTTTGTATTATATTTTACCAGCCTAATTAGTCAACAACCAATGCAGTAACTGAATATCTGTTTAGATGTTAGGAAGCTCTTAAAATGAACATATAATGGTAATGAAATAAACACTGTAGCATCGCTATAGCACTTGTAACAAGTATTTCCCTCTTTTTGTAAAATGCGCAGTAAACCTTTGACGCTATCCTAAACGTTAACAAAGCATGCTATGATCAAGCGGTTTTGACTACAGTACAAGGTGTGGCAACACACGCTCTATCCACTCATCATTTGAAATTGCTCGTAATCACTCATTATTGAAAGCTTACATTTAACTCTATGTCTCAAAACCAATGAATACACAAAATCGCATATTTCCCAACATCCATGTTTCAAGGATAGGACGATGCTTAATGCTACGTTTGTTCCAGGCCCCAAGATAAGATTTTATTGTAATTTTGTCTACACTGCAATAACATCAAACTTCTGTTTAATAATTGAATCATGAGCTAATGTTGTATGTGAATTTGGTCAGGACGGAGGTGAATATTATCATAGATGCTCAATGTGAGACCTTGCGATAAACGTGATATTGCATTCAGTTACTTCATGCGTATGTTTCCCTTGCTTTAATCAGACCCGAGATATGGAGAATGTTGCTTCGTCGGTAATTCACACTTCTCCACATCAGCCTTGACGCCTTTCAATGATGGTTTTTCCTTCACAGTTACAACATCATCATGGACACTGTTGAGGTCCCGCAGCAGAATAAAGTCCAATTTTTGCAACTTTGTTTCTTTGTTTGTTTCCTTTAAAAGCTTGGTCACTTGACTAACGCATTCGGATCGCTTAGTCTCAAGTTCTTCATCATCCATGAAAGCCTTGTCCCATACATTTGAGTATACATGCACTCGAAACCAGTCTTCACCGTGGTCCTTTTTGAGTAGAGAATTCGTCGACCAAAGCTTAGAGCACGCAGCCAAAGCAAATCGGATGTATCGGCAATTGCTTGACAAGCCAGTCTTTAGGTACCAAGAGGCCAGAAGAGCATCAATTTGACTTTTTTCTTGCACTCGGATATCATGATGAGCATTTCGCGCTCTTTCAGTGTCACCCAAGGTTCCACGAACAGGCCAGCGTCTTTCTTCATTTTTACGATATACTTTGTAAATTGTCTTCGGATTTTTTGCTTTCTGAATATCAAAGACTCCATTGTCGCCGTAATGCTTGGTCAATTGAGCAAATAGGTCCGTTACTGAGAGCTTGGCAAAGTTTTTTCAACAGATTTTTTCTGGGCATTTGAAGATTTAGCTTGCACCATAGAGGCATTCATAGACTGATCATCAAGAGTTTGTCGATATGTGGTTTTCTATCTGTTCTCTCTCAAGAGCTTTATGATTGGGGCAGCAGTTGAAAGATACTCCTTGTTCTCTGCAATACGGAGGATTCTGGATTCTTTTTCTTGAGTATAGTTTCTGTCGTTCTTTGAGTTGATGATCTAGCTTTGTTAAATGACGCCCAGATTGTGTAAATTGTTGATTTCATCAGTTGATAAAAAGCCAAGAAGAACGAGGTAGCTCTTAAACAGCGGCTCGTGTTTCTAGTTTAACACTTAGGTTGGTTTAAAGTAGGTCTGCAGCTGCTCTGTGCTTTTCCTATCGTCTTCAATCAGTATACTGTACAAGCATTTCTTAGAAAAATGTAGAAGAAAAAGAAAAAGAAGAAATGCTGGCTTGTGTGGTTTAAAAAGATTTCAAACAATGGCATCATTCATTGCTAATACTTACGACAAACTTTCACGAATTTGATATCGCTACACCTGATGACGCGGCGTTGCCTTGCGGGTTTCCATCCAAAATACAGTACATTTTTTTGTCATTACACCATTAAACAGTAGATGAGATAGATATGAAAAGTTTCCTCTATCTCGGACATTATTATATTGATTCAGCCCTAAGTTATCTGTAATTACTGTATGTAGCATGGTTTTTAAAACTTGAATAAAGTTGTTAATAGTACGTGTTGTATGTATGTGTCACATCCGATTAGACTTAAAACTTTTAATTATAGGCACATTTCTCACTGTTTAGCAAGTATTACCAATCCATGTCGATGCGGCTCAAAAAGCCATCGCAGAACATCTCACCGGAGCTGTCATCTAGACCCAAGAAGCGTGTACAATAACGAGGAGAGACCCTTAACAGGTTTACTCAAATATCAGATTCCAAAATGGAGGAGCATGCAATTGGACTCCACAGGGTTCTACTGGTAGATATTGAGCATCATAACCAAGTTAATTAGACGTCAGCAGTGTCATAAAAAGTGGTTGACTGGGCAAGACAACAACAAGAAGCGAGCAGCAGCAGCCTAAGCTGAGATTGAATCTCAGTGCTTCTTTCTGCGATCCTCCAGATCCTTCGATTGGACATCCAAAAACCTTTCAGGGGCAATTACACAGGATCTTTATACTCGAACAGCAGGTACTTCTCTAGACCTATACATGCAAACTTGAACGAGGAATCTAATGGTGTTAATTTCAAAGCGATCCCTTTAGTTTGTAAAGAGCTACTGTCAAAAAATACAAAACACGTTTTTTGAGGAAATGTCTACAAACACTATAGTAAATTGATCTAAAGACACTTTTACATGCTCCATTGCGTTTCTATGATTGTTTTGAGCATAGAAACACCTTAGTAGAAAACTTCATTTTCGAGGTGAAAACCTGCATCATTTCAAATCATCGAATTTTCCCTTGCTAGTACAGGGCAAAATTTTCAAAAAATCGATGATCAACTCGACCCCCCAAAAGTTGCTGAAAGGTGATTCATAATTTAATGTCAGGTCGTAGAACACGATTTTACTTGTTTTGAGGCCGAGATCGCGCTTCGTTGACGAGATACAAGCGATTTAAAGTCTTGATTTTACAGTGGCAAGCACATTTGAAGGTTGCTCACTGAACATTGCGCTTGTTAATATTTGGTTTGAAGGTCTGTAGTTTATCATCTGCCTAAGCAGTACATTTTTAAATCCTTTGTCCACTTAAAAACGCGATATTTTCAGATAACTCTACAGTAATTGGTTCGACGACAAAGGGAATAGTTTTTCAATAATATAATATATGGTGGAAGCAGAAATTGAACCTGCCACAGAATTACACGTTATTAATAAGGCATCCTTTGGATGCCTATATATACTTTTAATTATGCTGTCATAGGCTTGATTGCATAAAAATGAACTAGAATACAACTGTAGCTTCACTGTGTACCAATACGTGAAATGTAAGTCATAATTAGCATAATTTATTCAGAGAATCTAGTAATAGATCAGGAGTTATAAGATGAAATCTTGTGAGGACTTTTGATGTAACAGGTTAGTATAAATAATCGAGTCAAAAAGGTGTCTTTCAAACTTAGTCAAGGCGTACTGTATTGATGCAAAACACTGTAATGCTAGTTGTTGTATTATTGGTAGTCAACGATCAAGTAACTCAAAGGTTCTGCGTTAAAGATAGGGAGAGCATGTGCATTTACAGAGCGATTTTTTCACTTGTTTATATTGCAATTCAGACAAGGATTGATTACACCAAGCTGATCAATTTACGGAATATAAATGACCTTTTGACTGATTTATTTTTGTATTTTTCTCGTTTATTCTTTTCATTTTATTATTTTCAACAATGGCTCAACAACAACAACCACCAAACCTTGTTATTTTCGACATGTGTGCTCGACGAGAAGAAGACGTTGGACGGTTTTTTGCATTCCCCAATGACCAATTTTGGAGAGTGCTTGGAAATGCTGGCATATTGGACGTGCCTGGGCCTTTGAATCCTAATAGTGTGGGTGCTTTGTGGGATTTAGAAAGAGTTGATTTTCAATTTTTTTATGGCCCTGATGCTGTGTATAGAGGAATTCGAGAAATTCCGTATAAAGAGACAATGTTGGCTGTTGAAAATTTCAATCGATATGTACAAGAAGCGCGTCCTAGATTGATTTTATTCGTTGGAAAGCATATGCCACAATTTATTTATGGAAGAGCCAGCGAGTACATGCAAATTGGACCACATCGTTTAGCAGATGGGCAACAAATCTACGTAGTAAACAATACTGTCCAAGCCGACTTTGGCCGAGGCCAAGTTAGATTGCAACAAGAGTTTAATGACTTTGCTGGACATTATTTAGGTTTGCAAGAATAAATGGAAATTCTAATGCTGTTGGTAATCATGGTTGATGATACTCAAAAAAGATGGCATACAACATGTTTATTTATGTATAATATAAATCGAGTTGGAATGCGCAGGGTTTGTTAATTGAAAGAAATGGGTGTTTAATGTACAGTATTAAATATTGCCATTATTAACGACCATATCGTACAATTTCTGTTCTTCGAACGAAATCCAAACAAAAACGGTTGCTTGTAACAGAAATTTGAGTCATGACTTGACCAAAAAAGTACAATCTTTGCAAGTTGGTGACTCTGGTGCAGGCCGTGCACAATTGACCGTGGGAGAGAAATGTATCATTCATACAGAAGGCAACTTGATTGAGCGTAAGAGACTGAACTCGGTGGATGGTGAGAGCATACATTAAGCGGAGGGGGGACTGGGTGCAAGCATAAGCTGTGTTGGGCACACTTCGAGTGATTCTTGAAATGTTGCGCAATTCTAGTGTGTCTCTTTTTCAAACAACAATGGCCTGTTGGAGAAGCTAATGTACCAAGCAGAAAATACCATTCACCTATCCTCGTTCCACGTCGAAATTGTGTAGCAGAATGACAGGCACACCCACTCTCAATTTGAGCTCCTGTACAAGGTACGCTTCATTGAGGGCGTTTAGGCTGCGGGCGTTGCGAGCGCTAAAGTCAATGGACTCGTACGTTGTAATATTGTCCTGGCCCAATGCTTGCTCAGTGTACTCTTCGACACGCTGGTTTCTGGTAAACAATCGAGTGACATTGATTGGAATGTCTTCCTCAGCAAACCAATGTTGAGCAATAGTTTGACGAGCGAACACGTTTTTCAGAATATTGAAACGGACGAGACGAAGAAATTGCTGGAGCTCCTCTTCACTGGCACGAACCCGTTGGTTGACTTGCAAAGTGTAAAGGTTGCTGGCTTCTATTATGATGGGGTGATCAAGCAACAATCCTTGTTCTAAGAGCTCAATTGGAGGGAACGAGGCAAAGTCGCCAAAGAAAATAACGCCAAGAACTCCAAACCACTGGTTGCTGTTGGTAGCTGTCATGAGAGCGTTGTTGATAATGTCGATTAGTTCATGGGAGATCATCATCGACACTTTGCCAATAAGAAACATGCCTTGCTCGTACGTCTTGACAAACTCATCCAATCGAATTGGGTTTGGTACAGAGACGACGTTGGACATACCAAAGAAGCGATGGATGGTTCGACCACCAATGTTTTGTGCTGCAATGCAGTGGGAGCGAGCTTGACTACTTCGACTTGTAATTCTTGCAAACCAAGTTGAAGCATGCGCAAGAGGAATGACTTGCCTACACCGCCACCACCGGTAATGAACACGGGGCTGACAATGTTTCCATTGATGACGCTGTGGTAAATTTCTCGCTGCATAGCGTTGGCTCTTTGGAGCATTTCATCAAGAGTAAGTTTATGAATGTTGGCGGCATTGGCACGGCCAATCTCTTCTTGAGCGAGAGCATCTTCTTGGGCACAAATCACCTCAAGTTCTTTAACATTAAATGGAGCATCTGCGCCCTGTGCAGTTTGTTGTTGGGCAAGGTCGTGGAAGAATTGGGCCCATGTTTTATCTCCTTTATCATCGACAAAGTTGACGGATGGGACGTACAATACTATGCGCTGATAATAAAAGCGCTCGCCATCTCTTACAGTGTAATCGTGTGTCCTCCAGAGTGGCAAGCGGTCAGCGTGTACACGCGGATTGTAGCGGCGGTTGTCTTGATCAGTGGTTGTGCGAGGGACCGTACCCAGGTTTCCTCTTCTTTCTCTTCCTTGTCGTACATTGTCGTGCCCAGTGACAAATGCTTCTTCTTGGTCGAGACCCAGATCCAGTTTGTGATTGCCACCCTTTTCGGAAATGACACGATAGTTGGTCATGTACTAGATCATGTTGATATAATCCAGATAGGTATGGCGCCTTTCGTACTTTTCCACGTTCGTCTTGACAAAAATATTAATGCAATTTGGGTCCAATTCTGCAAAATTGTGAACAAGTTGACGTCGTTGGTCCACACCAGGCAAAGATGTGTCTATATACACGACACCTCGGCTGCTTCGATGCTTGTTGTGAAGAGCGAGAAAGTCATAGGCGGCTTCCACAGACTCAATGGCTCTACCGCGAAAGTGTTGACGTGCAATTCGATTGGGATCCTCGTTGATAGTCATGTTTTCTACATTATCCATCTTGTTCAGGCAAAGCAAGACATTTTCATTATTGTTGACTCGAATGTTCGCGTTGGCACGGATGAGTTTGAGCAAATAAGGATTGTAGTTGGTGATTCGCTCATCGTATAGGGTCTTCTTGTAGTTGACTTTACGGGTGTCTGGGTCAATATGGGTTCTTTCAATCATTGGTTTGGGATATCCAAATCTACATGAATCCGAGCTGCCTCTAAAACAGTAGTTTGTGCACGAGTGGTGCTGGTGTCTTGTTACCAAATGGAAGAGGTCAGCATCATTTACAGGATTGGGGATGGCTGCTGTTGAAATCAGGTCTTCATTTTTCATCAATTGTTCTTTTGTATGGCCTATAAAGTGGGTGTCGGGAGGGGGGAGCATTAGTCAACATGCAGTAGTAATAGATGTGTATATTACCTGTCCACAAGATAAAATGTATATCTGGGGACCCTCTCGATTGAATTTCCATAACCCAACTCCACTCTCGGATGACACCTACCATCCCACTAGGACCAGCATTACTACGCACGTAGTTTTCAAAGACATAGAACCATTCGCGCCAGAAATAGGCAGCAAACAAGACAGGGCCGTTCCGTGGTCGAATGCCCTCCTGAGCAGGTTCTTGAGATCTGCAAGCATTATTCACAAAGTACGGGTCAAAGGCATGACAACTGAGTGTCAAAAATGACTAAAGTGTATATTGATGACAAGCTAGATATTTCTTACTTTTATCTTTTAAAACATCAGCACAGCGCAAGTTTCAAAGTATTGCTAGTAGCTACAGTACATGTCGAGACAAAATGGTGTTGTTTAGATGGAGTGTAACTTCTTACTTGGTCTAAAGTAAAAGATTACAACACACCCATCTAGAAATGTTATGCTGTGTAATTCAAAAGAAATGAATGTAAAAGAGTTGTCTTTCCGTTAAAAAGTATGTGTTTGAGAAACATAGTCAATGACGAAGGCTTCTCCAGTCCGTATCTTGCAACATCTCGTCAATCTTATGTCATCAGCATGCAATTATTATTTTAATGATGAATGATTAAATAGACAATCTTGCAGTATATCCGTTCTTGAACCAAGCTCAGAAATAAGTTTTACATAATAAATCATTTCTAACGCTCGAATACTACATTAAACATGCATTTTTATCATGTTTAATTTGCATTTAGAATCGTTGGTGGATCTTAGCTATCATTGAGCAGATAATAGCTTCAGGGCCGACATTTTGCCTTTGGACCTCTATCACCTTAAGATTAAAAAGGGATTTTATGTTTGTGTATGTGCTTTTACATTGACATCTACGTTATTGTTAAAAGCTCAATTGGCGTTTACGCATCATGGTATTTTTAAACCAATCAAAAGTAATTTCTCGACAAGTAAAAAAAGCTGAAGCTACACCACATTTAATTAGGTTATTCTTTCTTTCATTCGTTTTTTGTGGATTGGTTGAGAATTTATTCATTCTTGTATGACGTAAAGACCATACTGTCAAGGTATGTAAAAAAAAGCCGCGGCCCATAAATATGAAAAGAGAGTCCGTGGTTTGGAGGTTCAAGCTTCTTACAGTATGGACTTTGTTTTCTATTGCACATCAGATTACCAACTTGAAGAACAATTTTCATTGGGTGTTGGGTGGTGCCGGAACAAGCAAGAGCTTTCTGTTGGCAAGATCCATTCAGTATTTCACCGATCTTGGTTATCAGGTGGAGAGTTTGGCCCCAACGGGAGTTTCAGCGTATAATGTGCAAGGACAAACAGTAGGTTTTTTTCGGTTTGACACCACAGCAACAAGGTGAAGTTAAATGATCATGTCAAGTCGTACAGAAAAGATTAATATTCGATGAATGCTCAATGTCGGCTAGTAGAGTGGTGAAAGCTATCTCAAGTAGTATTTTGTAACTGGTGAGAAAATGTCGAGTAATGGAGGATATGAAAGTGGTTGACTTTATCAAGCAACAATGTCGTAAAAGTCCACCAGTTAACTGGGTGAGACTTTATACTTACATCAAATAGACAAACAAGACTCACCAACAAGAAGATCGTTGATTCGATAGATGGCCCACTGCAGAGTTACTCTGCCATTGACTACTACTCAGCCCAGAGTTGAACAGCCGTTGCAGCTTTAAATTTTGAAACTGACTTGGTGGAGCGCTTGCATCTGAAAGTTGGTGCACAAATCATGGTTGTTAGAAATGTTGATATCGAACGTGGTTGGAGAAATGGTGCTTTGGCGCAGCGGATTCATATGTCCGATGATGTGATTGAATTATTGAATCTTGATTGTTCAATAATTTGAGTGCAGCAGGTACTTTGGGATTTGTTGGTGCAAAGGCAACTGGAAAGATAGAAGCAGGCGAAGAAACTGAGGTTGAAGAGAATGATAGATTCATGAAACGTGTACATACAACAGATACTCAATCAACAACAACATCGGTTACACGGATAAAAAGAAACTCGACTCTTTTGCTTCTGGTCAATACAGCATCTGCATCGAATGTTTAAGCAACTGCTGATGCTCATTCCCCATCCGCCAAAATTCGTCTTCTGCGAGCCCAATTTTAATTTGCCCCAGTCAAATAAAGTACTGCCAACAGCTTTGGCTAGATATTCAGACAACATTTTTAAAATAATTCAAGGGCTTTTCTTCGTACAATCTGCTCAAAATCAACAAATTTATAGAATCATGAATTTATCAACACTCACATGCTAGCTAAAAGAATGCCAATTGCACCTGCATAAATTAAACAGAAAACTGATATAAGATCATGCTAGTATGAAAGCTCTAGCATCATTATAAAACCCAACTTTATTCCAATATTTACAAACATCTATCTGACTTGCTGTCCAGTCTTTCAGCCAATCCTATCGCTAGAATGGGCTCGGCACACACAAAAATCCTAGAAAAAAAATGCGAGGGTTTCC
>JAXQGS010001331.1:0-10431 GCA_037040325.1 Mucor sp. M7501 | reverse complement strand
CTGAAATTAAGACCATTGGATTCCTCGTTCAATATTGCATGTATAGGTCTAGAGAAATACCTGTTGTTTACTTAATAACATTTTGTGTAATTGCCCCTGAAAGGTTTTTGGATGTCCATTTTTGTGATCTGGAGGACCAGTGGCAGCTCTGAAATTCAATCCCAGCCAGGCTGTGTTTTGCCCTAACAGCCATCTTTTGTATAGTAAAAGACACTATATAGACGTCTAATTGCTTTCATTACGCTCAATCTCCACCAGTGTCACCCTGTAGGTCCCAATTGCATGCCACTTCATTTTGAAATCTGACATTTGAGTATACATAATAAGGGTGTCATTATTGGGCACGTTTCTTGGGTTCAGATGACAGCTTTGGTGCGATGTTCTGCTATGGCTTTCTGAGCCGTATCGACATGGATTGGCCACACCTGATAAACAATGAAAAGGGTTCTTATAATTGAGCGAACGCTGGACGAGGGCAGTTGTTTGGAGCTGCTTTGGAGGTCTGAAACGGCCTCTACTAGCACGAGGAGAAATCTCTGCCAATTATGGGTGATTTGCACTCATTTGAACATCATAAGGAAATGCAGGTACATACTGTCGATCCGTGTAAAAATTATTTTCATCAATACAAAGATGGATTATTGCCAGAGCATTCACTTTAATAAGATTAGTATCGTTTCGTAGAACGTTTTTGTTGGAACCCCCATTCTACTTAAATGTAACGTTCCGTCGTATGTGTTTGTTACGAAAAATTTGTTACCACGATTAGACACACGTCGTCCCCTTGAAATATCAGTGCTGACACTTTTGGTGGATGATGAACAAAAATTTTGAAAGTGCGAGCCAAAAATCTGACACTGTCCAATATGGTGCTCATTATCCATGTTCAAGATTTTGCTCATCATTCTTGTTATATCATAATGTCACCCTTTATTATGAACATCTAAATTAAATTGATTCCTAGATCCCATCGGCAGACAGAGATTCAAGAAGCAAATGTGTCTGGATCTTCTTAATGATGTAATTTAAGGGATAGTTGAATGGGATCCACCATGTGTTCCTCCAGTACATATCAGATCGAACAAATCAATATTCGTCGTTCTCCACAGGAAGCCACCCAAGAAAATAACCCCCTGTCAGCTATCAATGATTTACTCATGACCCCAAGACACTTTACATTCAAAAAGTCGCACATTTACCAAAGCATGTAACAACCAAGGGGTTGTTGCACACAATGATAATAAAAAGGAAACATTCCTCCACATGATTCTTTTTGGAAGTAGATCAGGGAGAGAGTCCATGCGCGGAATACAAGACAATCAAGCTGTCGGGCGAGATGTATAAGTCTAAAACGCAACTAAATACGGTATATTGACAAGGAAAAAAAAAATTTTTTTTCATCAGATCTTGATTTTATTGAGGAAACCTCGATAGATACAAAATGGAATTACGTGAAACAAGAATGCAAGTTGTTTTTTTTGGTGAGAAGGGGAGGCAATTAACTAACTTTTAATAACGCGGGTGTTTACACATTGTTGAAGTTTTCAAGTATACATGCAAGCAAATAATACTACATTCAAGAGAAGCCTCTAGCAACTTGCCTAATTGTAGGAAACTGGAAAAAAGTCCAAAATCATCATTGACTCACAAATTCGATGCATGATACATTTAGACAATATCGGTTTTTCTTGAGAAATGAGATATTTCGCCCACATGCATGTCGCACAGGGAATATGCCAAATATCCTATTCTAGCAATGCGGAAGGAGGTATACAATGAACTTCTTCTCAGCTGCATGTCTTCTTAAAGTCAACACATGGATTGAAATATAAAGGATAAAGAGCAACAAATCAATCTGGTCTATCATGGTGGTTTCAAGATGTAAATCCGTGATATCAACTCTATTCCGCACTTCAACCGAATACCTGGTACGATTTAGATCTAAAACTGCTGCCAAGAAGCGTTTTTTTTTTTTTTTTTGGTAAACCATAAATGTTTAATAGGAAAAAAAAAGGGCATATTTTTTCTTCATAATAAAAAAAAGAGGGGGATAGATGGCACAAAACGTAAAACAAACAAATAAGAAGGTTATGAGGAATAGCATGTGTAAGGAAAAAAAAAGAAAGCATGGTGTATATACGTAGTAATTAAGGTGTGGTTGCTAAGAAGGAAAAAAAAAAATGTCATAATACAGTTAAAGATTGAGCGCAGTTGATGCTGTCAGGTCGAGTGTTTTGCTATTCTGTTCTTTGTTTCTTTTTGAAATAATCCTCTTCGTCTCGTTCTGTTTGATGTCATTTAGCTTCAATCAGGTCTATTTGAATTCAAACTTGTCCTTTACCTGAGGCCTTGACATCTTGACTTGTTGGATACCCTGGATGAATTGGTTCTGGATTCAAGAGGTGTGATTCTTTTCCAAAACCTAGTCTTCGATTTGTTGAAACTATAGAATCCATCAAGTAAATACAAGATTACAAAAGATCCGCAAGATTCCAAAGATAGACTTACCATTGTTGGGAGATGACGACGATGATTGGGAAGAGTATGATGATCGAGATTGAAGCTGATATTGCTGCGTATGTAGAAACTGTTCGAATGTTCGATTTCCAGATGGAGGTGGAACAATGCTGGTGGGATAACCCGGTGATGGCTGTTGCTGTGGATGCTGATTGCTTTGATCAGATGGAAACTGATCTGGATATTGGGGATATTGAAATGTTGGTGGAATGATGTTGTTTTGTAGTTCTGATAGTTTCGAGAGCATGGCCACTACACACATGGGATGAGTATGCCAATTCAGGATGGGATGCTGTATAATTGTCTTACCTCTTTTTTCTTCTTGAAGACCAAGCTTGACTAGATGTTGATGAGAATGCTACTAATTAGACACTGCACAGCCTAGTTGACTCGATCAAACATACCTTCTCCATCCAAGACTTCATTGAATAGTGCGGCGAAACCTCCAATGGCTTGTTGCTGTTGACTCAACAAACCACGAAGAAAGTTGGTCTCGTTTTTCAGTATTTCGTAAGATCGGGATACATGATGAAGCCGATCTTCAATGTGTAGAATGTGTTTGTACATTGGGCCATATAGATCATCGTCATTCTCTGATTGACCTCGTGCATTATTAGGGATGCGTACTGGCAAATTGGAAAAGTTGGGCTTTGTGCTCTTTCGTTTGATATTTTGCAGATCTTCTACGGCGCCTCGTTTGAAATGAGGATGCTTAAACTCCCAGGTTTGATTGTCTGATGTCAGGTTGGAGTGGATCATATCGTTTACTTTGTGGAATCCATACACTATGAGAGCGAGAAACGTGTTAGATGGGAGCCAACATATCGAGTCGATGCAGGTACAAACTGAGAATACCGCCTTACTGTTTAACTGTCGAACAAAGCTCTGCCAGTTGTTATGCTTAAAGTACTGAGGAAGCACCGATTTAGAAAAGGATGTGGGATTCGACACACTGAACAGGTCTCCTCTATCCGACCATGAAATAAGGTGCTGAATGCTTATGTCTTCCAGCATCCTACGTCGAGCAAAAGAGGATGAGATGTCTTGTCAGTGCATGATTTGGGGAAGGGTACCTACTTGTATAGCTTATTTACAAAGGCAGCCTGAGTGCGCACGGTGCTAGCCTCATTCTCGCTGTTGCTGGGTGGTTGCTGGTAGTTGGCATCTTGTGTTTCTACATTGAATTGATCAGCTTTGCTCGAGAGATGACATGTAGATGTGAATACATTACCTCCTAATGTCATGTTGCAGGCACTGATTTGAGCGATACGTAACTTTTTTTTTTGGCCGTGAGTGGAGATTTAGTTGTGATTTTGGCAGTGATTTTGCCTCGAGTGTTTGTGAAGTGTGTAGAGAGCGAGCTGGAAAAAATAAATCGATCGATGGAGCTGTAGTTGAGATGTTGGTAGGTACTTGAAATGTTGGAGAAAAAGTGTAAAAAAAATTGGCTTTTGATGAGTTTCTTTTCTAGGGCTTAATAAAGGTACATTTGTTTATACTGCGAATCTAATTTTTCATGCGAGAGAGAAAAAAAGTCAAATAAAGAAACGTTACAGAAAGGGGAAGAAGAGACGAAAGAATTGGACATCTAAGCACGCTTTATATCTTAATCCTGTCACGATCAATGAATGTATCCAATTTCCCGATCGCACTGTATAGCAAAATTACCAAAAATAGGTCGAATAAGTTGAATTCAGCAACTACATTTTCCATTGAAACCCTTTTTTCTTTTTTAATTTTTTTCATGCCGTTCAAGGTACGTGTGTGTCTGGCTCATAAGTGTTGAATCTGAATTGCGACATTGGATCGCGAGCTGATGTTTGTGCGATTTGCTATGTTTCTTTTTTCAGATGTGTGCAGTTTTAAAGGGGTTAAAATCTCGAAAGGTCTCATTCAAGAGGGGTTGGGGGTTTCCTGTTCAAGGATGAGGGAGTAAGTTAATGTCACCGAGTAATCGCAGTAGCAGGAGGAGTCTGTAAACAGCAAACAAAAGACGCATTTGCCCTGACCATATGGCAGGAAAAGGTTACTGTGATCATGATGGTTTTTATTGTTATAATGGACAGTTATTCCTTTTTAAGGGAGTTTGTATATTTATCTCGTTCTTGTGCTCCCAGCAATCCCAGTAGTTGGCTCTTGGGCTACAAACAAGGTTTATGATATAATACAGCTATTGCTCTTTTTGCTGCTGGAGGGGCTTTTATGCGATGCGTTCAGAGACGCTTTCTGCGCAGGCGCTTGCTGTCGCTGAGATGATGGCGTATGTGATGAAGGTGATACGAGCGATTGTTGCTGTTCAATCATGCTTTGTCGTTGCTGTCTCTTTTGCTCATCTTGGATGGACACGGCAATGGCGTAACTACATGTAACAGGCTTTAGATTTTTCTGGAAATCGGCCATACAATAACTTACTCGAGATCTGTATTGGCATCTTGTACAGCCGTGTTGCTATTACTGCTACTCTCCTGAATGTTCGGCTTGGAAAATGAACCATTACAAAACTCTGACGAACCTTGATCCACATCAGCTAGGCTTTCCCAAACAACCGAGCGCTCAGAGACCAAACCAGAGTCGGTGACCAGCATGTAGAGACCCAGTGAAGGATGTCTATAGACTGTGGAGAACTGCGTATTGAAAGTGATGAGTATACTGCATCCAACAAATATGGCATGATGACATTTACGTGGTTGTTGCGGAAGAGTACACATAGGGTATCAGTAGGTATAGAGTCCAAAAGGAGGTCAAGGCCAAAGTAGGTCAGTTGAGTTGCTGTGTCCTTTAGAAATTCAGTTGCCACGAAGCCTATATTATACGCATGTTTAACATTCGTGTAACAAGCATGGCATAGAGAACACAACATATATACCTTGATGCAATTTCTCTTCCTCAGCCGTTGTGAGTGATTTGACGACCATGAGTCCCTCATCGCTCTGGCGAGTGCTCAGCTCATCAGCCTGAACAATCAACTCCACAGCATGATTGTAGGTGCCGCACTTCTTGACAATCACATCAAATGTCTCGACATCTTGAGGATCTGCCACCCAACCATGAACGAGATTGACATTGAACAGATCAAACATGGCTAGCTCAGCTGTAGGCTCAAAGCCATGAATGCTATCAAACCTGATATTCACATCAAGACCGCGCTTCAGATTTGGTAGAATAGTAAAGGCTGCGTCTAGATTGTGTCTGTACGTCAGTACAAATTCTGATGTATCTTGACGTTTAGGTGCCTGCGGTTGTTTGTCAGCACTTTTAGGGGGTGATTGGGCCTGTAGTAGTAATGTTGAGGTGAGATGCCGACATGTCATACACAGACTCGTGCTTGTCATTTACCATGGCAGGTTCATCCGTAGGTGCATGATTCAACAAGTAGTCGCCTAATCTGTCTACCAGATACTCAAATGTCACAACTTGTCTATCGGGTGGTTGGATCTCTAAATCTCCACGCAGAAACAAGACGTTGCAGATGGCCACCAGAGGGCAGGGTCCGTTTTCTAATATACGATAAATACCAAAACACATGTATGATCCAGCGTGCGCGCGTACTACACTACCGTTTTGTGTGATGATGCGCACTGTTTTGCCTTTCCAATCTATCGTTTTGACAAGGTATTCGTCTTTATCGCATTGAGCAACTACATCTGGCACGGGTTGCTTCTCTTCGGTTACTGGTGCTGATGCTGTTGGAGGCGCTACGGGTTCTCCTGAATGGCTGCTGCTGCTGCTGCTGTTGCCTGCTTCTTTCTTGTTATCCTTGTCGTCGTCTTTGGTTACAAATGTGCTTGTTTCTTCTGTCTTTACTGCTGTGTCGATAGGCAACTCTTTCAAATCTGCTTCGAGTGCCATTTTCAGGTAAAAAGAGCTAAAAGAAAAGGTTTGGTTTGCAAGGAAAATTCGATTTTGTTGGATAGATATGAGCCTTAAAAATAGCAATGTGTGTGGGATGCAGAATGCTGTGTGACATTGTGCCCAATAAGACACGAGAGCGATAAAGGAGCATCTTGAGCAAACATGCAGCATACATGTCCATTCAACAATAAGAAAACCTGCTATTCCACTCCTGGGGCTTCATGATGGTTATCAAGCAGCGTATACACATAGATTGACATGTACATCAAGCTGTCTCGAGACAATACGAGATGCGAAGGAACCTTATCCAGTTGATTCCATCCAAACCATAGTCAATTTAGACTAATTCAACAAACAAAGCGGCATCACCCTCTCATGTTGTATACTAATTTATCGTTCCACTTGTGCCATTCATGCATGCGTCTATCTGATCTTGCTGTGCTATAGAAACACTAGCTTCAAGATACCAACTCAATCGAATCATGTCTGTGACCTCGCAAAATTTCAGGGTTATTTATGCGATCGTAAACAAACGACTCTCTTTTTTATCTTTTTTCGCATTTCAAATTCATTACACAATGGCAACTGACCAGGAGATGATGGATCGCATTGCCAAGCTGAGCAGTGCGATCGAGCAGCAAAAGCACATGGCAAGCAACAGAGGTGGGTATCATCCTCGAGGCAGACCGTATAGCCGTCGAGGTGGAAACATGTCGCTATCCAACACGGCCACTCGACAGCCAACTGCACCGTATTACCCTGCAAACAACAAGTATATCAGTCCTGCCAATAACAAATACATCAACCCTGCCACTGCAAAGCCACCACCAGCAGCACCCTACATCAATCCATCCGTCACGGCAAACCACCAGCTTCGCAATCTAGCAGGGATGAGATCAGCCTCACCGATGCCCACGCCATCGCCAGTACCGTTGCCACCTCAAAGTCGCAACAAGAAGCTCATCATCAACCATAAAGACAGCAACGCTACCACAAGCAACACCATGGTGAAATCCATCAATACTGCGACGGGCAGAAAGCAAGTTGCAATTAACGGCGTGGATTTCGTAGTCAAGGGAAAAAAGCTGATTCGAAAAGATCTGTTTGATTCCAACATGACCAAGACGAATCTCTTGATGGCAAATTCAACTGCACCCAAAGTACTTGTTCGAAAATCAATCAAAAGGTAACAGTAGTAGTGATATTGCAACTGTGGTAACAAGGCGAATCTGATGCTTGTTTTAGCTCCAAGAGAAGAGATAAAAACAAAAACATGGTGATTGGAAATGCACCTATTGTCAAACGCAAACCTGCAACAACACGTCGTCACCACGCAAAGGGAAATATGGTGTTTGTGCGAGGACCCGAAGGATACGTGCGTCAGGGTCGATCTGGTAAATCGCTCGTCTTGAACAGCCACAAAGGTGCCATCAAGAAGCCTCGTTACTGTGGATTCTTTACTCGCTACGGCAAATGCCCCAATGGAGCTCGGTGTCCCTTTGTTCACGATATCAACAGAAGAGCCATTTGTCCTCGCTTCCTACAAAACCGCTGCAAAAAGACTGCAACCGAATGCCGATTATCACACACACCCAATCCACACATTATGCCGCACTGTGTTCATTTTCAAAGGGGACACTGCACCAACGATCCATGCATGTACGCACATGTGCTTGTCAGTAAAGATGCGCCTGTTTGTAGAGCCTTTGCCATGGAGGGCTACTGTCCAAAGGGCCTGGACTGCGATGAAAAGCATGTTCATGTGTGTCCCGAGTTTGCTGAAACTGGTAAATGCTCCAACGCCAATTGTCGATTACCGCATGTCGCTCGTCGAAGTAAACAAGATCAAGGCAGCCAAACCAATCAAGCAGCAGGCATTGTCCGCTTGGGGAGTTGGGTCAGTCCTCAGTATTATCACGCTCAAAAGATGGCAAAAGCCGAGAAAAGAAAGGCGGCTGAGGAAGCTGCTGCTGCCAAGGTGTGGACACGTCCTGAATTAGTACAAGAAGCCAAGGAGCAAGCCAGAGAAAAAGAAGAGGAGGATGGGTTTGTGCGGTTGTTTGATGATAGTGATGAAGATGATGGTTGGAGTCAGTATGAGAGGAGTAGCGACACTGGTGTTGAGGAGGAACCTTTACGATTCAGAGACGAAGCTGATGAGGAGGAGGAGGGAGATGAAGATGAGAGCGACGAAGAAGAGGAAGATGAAGACGAAGAAGACGAAGACGAAGAAGTCGACCGAGAAGGTGAAGACCAGACTCAAGCACCGGAAGATATGCAACAAGACGCTGCAAGTGAAGAGTCTGATCAAGACGATTTTTTTGATGCAGTGGATGCAGAAAACCCAGCAAATGAACAAGATAGCGATGTAGAAGAAGTATATGAAGAGACTTCGGATACAGAGATGTCTGATGCTTGAAAAAAGGGTTTGTATGTAAATATGTAGTATCAAAATAGAAACAATAAAGTCGTCTATTTCGCTCAATTATCTGATTCTTGTTCATTATGGCGCAAGTAGACCTAAAATTAGTTCAGTTGCTACTATAAAACCCTAATATCATCAGGGCGAGCTACTGTATTTTCTAGAGATCTTGCCTAAAATTTGATTGCTTATTAAGTAAATTATTGTGATGGTGAAGATACAGAGCCTAATTATAGTCTTATAGGAGCTATACTACTGACATATATATGTATTTGCTCAAATCGGATAAGTCTATGTCGAGTTGTCGCAAAAATGGGTATCGAGGAAAATATCGCATTTTCACCTGTGGTAGCAAGGGGAAGATTGGGATGGCGATATTTTACGAGACACAAAATGCTCAGTTTCTCATGATAGAGTTGAGCTACAACTGCAACCAAAGGCTCAATCGATAGGAAATGCTTTTATCTACAATACGAATCAATGCTACAAGTCATGTTTTGATGGCAGAGATTGAATAATTTTTTCGAAAATAGCCAAGAAACAGCCAAAAATATCCCATCATAAATCGATTGAATATGGTACACCACAACACTTGAAATTTGTATCATTAGATTCGCCTTTAAATTCTGTACAAGTTTTATATAAAATGTAAGGAATGATCACTATCAAGAATCGCCTGAATCAAAGGTCTAAATATTTTGCTTCCATTATTTTTGTTCAGTAGCCAATATGAAATAATACTAGTGGGCAGCCATTTCCTTTTTAAGAACCGCGTCTTTTTTAGTGCATTCAGCTAGTTTCACGCGTTGTGCTAGTGCTAGTGACTATTTTTAACCTCAGTTTAATTCCAGATGATATTCCCCCCGTTTTCGTATTCATTTTGTATTCATTTTGCAATGCTTTTGCTCAAAAAACGATAGCCCTACAGCCGCTGAAAGTGCCTGTTTTTGTTACAACGCGCGTTAGTTAACTTGAAGAGACCTGTCTGAGGGTAGTAGAGTAAGTTTTATTCACGTTTGCGCACTGGAGGTATTATATAACGCTAATTTCCTCTTTTTTTTTACAGTAGGACTACTGTTGTTACGTTGGTCATCTCCTGGTCGTTGCTTCTCTCGTCTGTCGAGTGGCTTTTGTGCTCTAGAGCTGCCTTCTTGAATGGTTCAAAAGTAAGTATTACAGGCAATCACGCATTTACACGAGGGTATAAAGCTGTGATATTAATAATGTTTCTTTATTATTTTATATAGGACTCGTCTGTTATTCTGGTCTGCTCTTGGACTTTTTTGTCTCGTGTCATATTAATTAGCACTGATGCTGGTAAGTCATTCGCGCTACGGGTAAGCATATTCTGTTGTTTCTCTCTTGGTTGCGATATGTAACATTCATTGAACGTTCATGTTACATCTTTTTTCGTATCAACGCAAACGTGTGTTTTGCACTGCTGCGCTTTTCTCTCTTTTTCTTTTGATGGTTGTAATTATATTACGGTCAACAACAACTCTTGTTGCGTTGTTTCTGCTTTCATGTGGAACACATCACAATGATCACGCATTCTTGTACACTCGTGTACTTGTATTGTTAATGCAGCAGCGGGTGATTGTACATGTGGTTTTGTTCCTTGAAGTTGATGCTTCACATGA
>JAXQGS010001330.1:0-10230 GCA_037040325.1 Mucor sp. M7501 | reverse complement strand
GATCGAGTTGATGATCGATTTCTGGCAAATTTTGCCTTGTACTAGCAAGGGAAAAATTGATGATTTTGAATGATGAAAGTTTTCACCTCAAAAATGAAGTTTTCTACTAAGGTGTTCCTATGCTCAAAACAATCGTAGAAACGCATGGGAGTATGTAAGAGTGTCTTTTGGCCAGTTTACTATAGTGTTTGTAGACCTTTCCTCCCAAAACGTGTTTTGCATTTTTTGACATTCACTCCCCACAGACTAAAGGGATCAACTTGGAAGTAGCACCATCGAATTTCTCGTTCAATTTTACATGTAAAAGAGTAAAGAAATACCTGTTGTTCGAGTAGAAAAATCTTGTGTAATTGCCCCTGAAAGGTTTTCGGATGTCCATTTTCCTGATCCAGACGACCAGTGGAACAACAAACAACCACCACCTCTGAAATTCAATCCCAGCTTATGCTGTGTTTTGCCCTGAAAACCATCTTTTGTATAGGAAAAGACACTGTAGACGCCTAAAATTGCTTTCGCTACTCTCAATCTCTGCCGGGTGACACCTGTAGGTTCCAATTGTATGTTGATGCATTTTAGATCTGACATTTAAGTATACATAATAAGGGTCTTTTTGCACGTTTCTTGGCTAGGGACGACAGCTTCGCTGAGATGCTTTCTGAGCCGCATCAATATGAAGTGGCCATATCCAATGAACAATAAAAAGGCCACCCTCAAAGTCTAATGGCATAAGATACATTAATTTATTTGCGATTTTATTTAAGCCATGCGACTATAGAAGGGGATTACGAATCAATGTTTAGAATCAAGGGAAACAAGAAGGCTCCAGTGTTGGTTACTCTGTAACGCAGTGGAAGGATGGCATGATGATGATAAACAGCAACAACAACAACAATAGTAATAAAAAAGCACGACACTCTCTCAATACAGATCGACACATGACACTTTATTCTGATTCATTTCAAATTATAAATCCAAAGGGACGATAAATACTCTCCACAAGTCATACCAAAAGTATGTTAAAACATGACTTTAATTTCCAAATCCTGTCAGATTTATCATAATATCATGCTCATGATTTCAACTGTAGTTTTATCAACAGTGAGATTTTGACTATTGAACATGCTCCTAATCTCCCATTTTAAACGAGTTCATATCAACCAAATTAATATATATTCATATCTCAATTCAATTGATTACAGGTTGATTTCAAGCTCTTTTCTATCTCTCTCACAATATTCATCATCCTACAAAACTTTATATATAGAATGACATGTGAAAGCTAGTAATTTGAAGCGTCGTGGTGATACAATAATAATTTTCTATAGACATGCTCCAATGTTGTTGCTCATGGCCAATGCTCTCGTTCTACAAATATATATAAAAATGGCCGTCTGCAGTTTTGATTTCTTTTTCTTTATCACAGCATACTATTCTTATGTTTACAGAACTATCCCATCTATCATACGACCTGACCGTACGTTTACTCGGCTTCCTGGTCTACATCTTCTTTAGAGAAGTACGTCCCAGAGGCTCACATCGCATACCCAAAGAAGGCCCAGTTATCTTTGTGGTTGCTCCTCATGCAAATCAATTTGTGGATCCTTTACTGGTGATGAAAGAGTGTGGAAGAAGAACATCCATGCTGATTGCAGAAAAGTCAATGCATCAAAGAGGTATCGGTACCTTTGCACGCATGTTGAATGCTAGTAAGTCATCTCTTATCTTGGTGGTGCTGTACATGGCAATTTACTGATACATGGATATAGTTCCTGTCATTCGTCCTCAAGATTTGGCAACAAGAGGAAAAGGCACAGTCTCTGTTTCTGATTCGGAAGGAGGAGGAGAACAAACACACATTTCAGGCGCTGGAACCGAGTTTACAAAGCAATTGTTTCCAAAGGATACGCTTGTGCTAGTAGGACCCCATACAGAAGGATGCAAAGCTGAAGTTGTGCAAGTCATCTCAGATACAGAGCTCATTATCAAGCACCCATTCAGAAGCACCATCTCCCTGGAAAATGAACAATTCAAGTACAAATGTATCCCTCATGTAGAGCAATCATCTGTATTCAAGTCAGTGCACGAGGAATTGAATCGAGGCGGTTGTATCACCATTTTCCCAGAGGGCGGTAGTCATGATCGAGTAGAAATGTTGCCATTGAAAGGTAAGTGCTATAATAGCTTTCAAGTACCAGAGATGAAAAAACTGATCCAATGACTACTATACAATAGCCGGTGTCACTATGATGGCTTTGGGCGCCATGGCACAATACCCTGGCCTGGATGTCAAGATTGTACCTGTTGGCTTGAACTATTTCCATGCACATCGATTCAGATCAAGAGCTGTCGTTGAGTTTGGTGAACCTTTGACTATTTCTGAACGCTACGTAGACATGTTCAAGAATGGCGGTGAGGAGAAACGTCTGGCATGTGGCACATTGTTGGGCAAAATTTACGATTCATTGAAATCTGTCACTTTGAATGCTGAAAGTTACGAGACATTGATGGTGGGTATAAAGAGACATGCTTTTGTTGTACAATGACCGGGTGGAACTGAAGCGTATTCTATAGTTGATCCAAGCAGCAAGAAGACTCTACAAGCCTGCTAATCGCAAACTGCACATCTCTCAAGTGGTTGATTTGAACAGACGCTTCTTGATAGGATACAACATGTTTAAGGATGAACCCAAAGTCAAGGAATTGGAACAACGCGTGCTTGCTTACAATCAGTTGCTCAAGTACCATGGCATTCGTGATCATCAGGTTCAAAAGACAAAGTTGGGAGGAAAGCGCACAGTGTACCTTATTTTCAAGAGATTCATTGTCATGTCATTGTTGGCATTATTGGACTTTCCAGGGTAAGCAGTTGATTGAAAATGTGGTGTAATATTTTACGACAACATGCTCACATGCTTTTACTATAGAGCCATTCTTAATCTACCTGTCATTGTGATTGCAAGAATTATCAGTCAAAAGAAAGCAGATGGTGAGTGGTCTACTAAGCTGATCAAAGAACTGAACAAACTAACACATTTCAATAGCTGCCTTGAAAGGCTCATCTGTCAAAATTGCTGGTCGTGATGTCCTCGCTACATGGAAGTTGCTCGTTGGTCTTGTTCTTGTCCCTTCATTGTACTCTTTCTACAGTTTTGTCGTGTTTTTGGTACTATTCAAAACAACAAACTATGATATTGCCACTCTGATTCGTATTGCCATCGCTACATGGGTCAGTATTGCTGCTATTACACTGGTATCTCTTCAATTTGGTGAAATCGGGTTAGACATTGCAAAGTAAGTTGGGCTTCAAGGATATACAAAAGTACAAGTGCTAAACAAGTTTGCCACAGATCTCTGAAACCAATGATTGTATCTGTATTGGACCCTTCAGGTGCAGAAACGTTGCGACAAAACAGAGAGGTTTTATCAGTCAACATTACCAATTTGATCAATGAATACGGACCCAAGGCATTCCCTGACTTTGATGGTAAGGGCTTTTATTGAAATGCAACTGACAAAGAATCTGATACTAATCCACTTGTACACTACAGCTGACTACATTAGCAAGATGAGAGTTGCACCCACGCCTGTTGCAAGCCGTAGCGCCAGTTCCAGTAGCTTCAATCTTACCAATGTCAAGATTCCAACTATATTCCATCAAAACAAGGTGCTGGACACTTTGCACGACCAACAACTGTTCAACTGGAGCTACAATAGAGCCAACTCGGACGAGAATCCCGGATTTCTGGGCATTGGCCACTACTTTACAAGAAGCGGTGCTACTACACCCACATTACTAGGCGGCAGTAGCCGATCAAGCAGTTTTAGTGCTGCTACCAACATTGACGAAGATCCTCTTGCGATTCCCTCCATCCGAATTGAAGATGTGTATCACATTACAAAAGACTAAATAGAAGCATATACATCATATTGCATTTTTTTTATACATGACAAATAAACAGCATTTCATCGCTGTAGGAGACACCAGCAGCAGCAGCAATGATATGCACTCCTCGGCATTTCTTGTAACTAAAGAACAAATCAGCTCGTAACATGTCTGTCGAATATAGAATGGAGCAGTTTCAATCAAAGCAATGTGGCATGTCTGTTGATATGGATATGTGCAATGCTGGCGTTTTCTCACAGAATGGAAAATCTGCAGCTAGATTCTAAATGTGGGTGGCGCACACTAATGTTTTCTCGGCATCGACACCGCATGTCATACTCTACATGTTTCAGCAAGTCAGAGTAGCACTTTTTTTTTTTGCCTTGGCTCGAGAAAAAGAGAAACAACAACAAATATTTCCCCGTGAATGATCTGGACAATAGTGATAAGGGGTGAGATCAAGTGAAGGGACACACAAGAAGGCAATACAAAATCTAACCTGTTGGGGCAAGAGGAGGAGGAGGAGTGAGAGTGGGACAAGCGAGACAGATTGAACCGGGACCAAATTTCGTTGTCTTTGATTGTTTCTATTTCCTAAATTTCTTGTTTGCTCCTTCTGTTATTGTTGCACCATGTCCATCCTTTTTTTTGTGTATTCTCCTGTTGTAACATCCTCGTGATTCCATCATGGTAATATTTCGCGCGGAAAGTGTCATGTATTGGATCAAAGAAAAAATAGACATGAGAAAATTCAGGGCATCCATCAAGGCCAGGGGAGAGAGCGAGAAAGTGATTGACATGTACATGTTATCCGTCGAGGAGGAGGGTGATGATGCTCTCTGAGAAATCCTAAAAGAAAATCTCGATCAGATTCCATTCCAAAAAAGGTTATACGATTTAGAGCCAAAAATATGATTCGAGTCTTGACCAATTCAAACATCAAATCTCGCCACACAGTGTCAAAATAGCATCCAAACAGTTTCTCCTTGGTTTTTCCCGGGCAAAATTTGATGGCTGATCATCAAGGAAAAGGAGACACATCCAACATGCCAATTAGTTCTATAGCAGTGTATACACACACAATTAAGTTTATATTATTTGCAATCATCGTTTGATATTCAATTCTTCCAATTAAAGTTAAATTCCTTTTTTTTTATTTGATCATGCATTGAAAAATAAGGAAGCAGTGTGAGTGTGTGTGTGTTTGTGTATTTGTGTGTGTAATTTTGATGATTTTTTGGTACTGATAGTAATAATAATAATAAGATAGAAATGCGATGAGAGAGTGCGGTTTTGTAGATGCTTTAAAAAGAGAGAGCGAGTGAAAATGATACAATAATAAATAAATATAGAAAGAAATGGATAGCTTAATCCCAACAAATGGTAAATTCCTGATGGCCAACAATTACTTTGGATGGAATGACGGATGATTCCAATGGTTTGAATGGTCTCGCTCCATCGTCTTGGGACAATCTTTGTAATAGGATGGTGGCACTAATTGTGTCTATAATATCTTGAGCGACATGTGTGGGTGCTACAGGAGACATCATGGGTGAGGAAGACCAAACAAGAGATGGCGATGACGAGATGGACGAAGCCGACGAGCTACCAGAGTCCATCATCATCATCATGCTGGGCGATGAGGTATCAATAGAAGGTAGCTTTTGTTGTTGTTGCTGTTGTTGTTGTTGTTCTGTAAGGTTGCAAATAGGAGGTAATAAGGGGCCACTGCTGCTGGTAGTGGAATGATTGCCACATTGATTTGACCAATCCTCGGGTGGGTATGTTTGAATCACACGGAAGGTCGGAAAGGATGCTGCTACTGAAGTGGATTCAAATGAGGATAATGAAGACTCATCAGACAGTGTCAATAAATCATCATCCTCTTCTTCATCCTCGAGCCCTTCCATCTCTTCTTCCTCATAACGAATACCCTTCTCTGACATGGATTGCTGGCTATTCAAAAGACGCGTAACAGACATGCTTGAGGCGATTTGGCTATTGAGCTTTTTCTTTTGTTGTTGTTGTTGTTGTTTGAATGGGGTGGTATTTTTAGCTTTCAAGGGCTTTGATGTGGTAATACGAAGACTGTTTCTTTTAGTGGTTTGTTGTTTTGTGTAAGGCTTTTGACGCATTGTTGTATTACGTTGTTGTTTTTGATGGTAGCTGGTCTTTTTAAAGACATGTGATTTGCTCTTTGGATCCAACAAGAGACAGCCATAGTCTTCATGATCGGGACAAAGCGCTTCCAGGGCAAAGCGTTGGCCAAAGATGGGGACCAGTTCTTTACGGATGTTCCATGCGGTGCGCTTACAGAGCAAATGAGCATAGTCATAAGGGATCCTATAATGAATGGCCGAGGTTAGTCTACCTGAAGGGGAACAAAAAAAAATGTGAATTTCGTGTGGTCTTACCATGTGCCTTGTATACGCAAAAAACCTCCTCTGATCTTCTTTGTGCCCAATTCAGGATTTGAATCCACCATCTTTACAATATCAGACTTTGAATTGCCTAATGCCTTCCAGATACCAGTAAAGTGGACATAACCTGTGGAATAAGAGTTGAGTCATGCTGCAAAAAAAAAGTAATGTCAAATCAATTGACGCTGTAAACATACCTGTCTCGCGATCCCACATGATGGGTGTTCCATTGATAATGTATTCATACACTGGGCATGTCATGTCAGTTTCTTGTTTGAAAAATCCACATGAAATATGCACATTGCTAGCTTACCAGGAATGTAGCCTCGGGGATCCAGCGAAGTTGAGTAATGATCTCTCTTGATGTAAATGTTGCGCTCCGTCTCTGATTGAAATGGACGATACATTAAGCAATCATTATCACCGAGATTCTTTTTGTTTTCAATCATTGTTGTATATATATATGTGTGTGTGTGTGTTGAGAAAAAAAAAGAAAGAGAGAGATGGTTGCGAGAAAGAAAGCAAAGAAAAAATAAAAAAAAGGTCGAAAACGAAAAACTTTATATATATACTCTACATTTCACGATAATTTAAGGGGGTGTTCTTGAGTGGGGAAGATTAAGGGGCAAAAAAAAAACAAGGTCTTTTATATATAGGTAGGATAGAGAAACAAAGAGAAAAGATTTGCTTCGGGAAAAGATGATTGCTTATGACAAGAGAGAGAGAGAGTGAAAGCACTATAGATTCCCCTTCATGTTTGTTTACACGCACACAGCGTGAATTTAGGCAAGGGAGTATATAAGCGATGGAAAAAGCTGAGAGAGATGTTGTCAGTATAAGCATTGTAATATAACCGTTTTTGATACGAAAAAAGTGCTTTCAAATTATACACACACACACAACTAAACCAAAAAGCTTAATTCCTCTGATTCTTCTTCTCGGGATACACACACACACACACATTTCCATGTTGTTTTTAATAAATGCAAAATATCGAATCCTTTAATCTGTCTATTTTAAGACTTCTTTTTACGTCTGTACGGTCTAAACCATCCTCTACCACCACCACTACCACGCTTTGTTGTTGACTTTTTCGTTGCACGAGCCTTTCGTGGTTTAGGCGCGGGTTGCTGCAATTGTTGGAAATAAGGATTCGATGCTTCGTTTTGATTGTTTTTGATACTGGTGAATCCTTCCAGGGGAGATAGATAGCCGTCATCATCATCGTCATCATCCACATCCACAATCTCGACTGGTGCTTGTTGTGCTTCAGCTAGTGATGCTTGTGGAGGAGGAGATGTTTGTTTGCTTATCATAGTATTTGCAGGATTAATTAAATCAATAATATCACAATCCGAATCCGAATCTGTATCTGATATCATATTATTACATTCAGCTGCATGCTCTTGAATATCTCTTCCTTGTTTGAATAACTTTTGGCACATGGGACATGGCATGTATTGACTCGATGCTTGAGGTGGTGGTGAAGGTGGTGGTGGTATATCTTGTTGCTCATCCACCAGGCTAACAAATGTCGGCTCGTTATCCATATCCACATCGTTGTCATCGTCGTCTTGATAATTGTCCAAATAGGCATCTAAATCAGTAATCTCCAGGGCAGGATCGGATGCTTCGGTTATCTCAGTTTTAGCTTCAAGCCATTCATCTACATCGTCAATGTCTAAAAGGATCCCATTTCCCTCTTCTTGTTTGACAATTGTGGTGCTGCTGCTGCTGCTAGTGGTATCATTGTTGTGCATACAGGAGGAGGAGGAAGAGGAGGAGGTAAATGCAGTTGCAGACGACGTTGATGTGGGTGGTGGTGCTGGTATATGACGCTTGCTCTTTTGTTTAGACATGTCCTTTTGTTTGAGTTTAGGCTTTGGCTTTGGCTTTGGCTTTGGCTGTGCTTTCTTGACTGGAGGTGGCTGTGGTCGCATTGATACTGTTTGAAACCATTGATCGTCATCATCTTCATCATCCGTAAAGTTCTCTATGTGTTCTTGCTCTTCAGGTTCAGCCTTGATACGTCTTTTCTTTCTACCGGTAATTGCGGTAGTAGTAGTAGTAGTAGATGAAGGCGTGGATGGATTGAATTGCTTTTGACTGAGTAAGGAATACTGCTCAAATAATCTCTTTTGTTCATTGATATGCTCTCGTTGGCTCATCTCCATGGCTAGCTGTAGCTCCTCATCCTCATTTGTAGATGGCCTCTGTGGTGGCGGTGGTCGTTTGAATAGTTCATCTAGTGTTAGGTTTCCTCTCTTTTTTCGACTATTAGATAGAACCATAAAAGATGCTTTTAGTTTGCCAAAGGGAGGGAAAAAGATTTTCTCGCTGCTGCGTGGATATTCCTGTTCATGTTGTTGCTGATTGTACCATATTTGACCTACCGCTCTCCTCTAATGTTCTGGTCAACAAAGCCAGGAAAGCAACAACCCGTTTTCTTCTTCCACTTTATAACTATATATAAAAACTACATGATGGGTTGGGTGCTGCTGTTTATCTTGAGCAGAATATATCAGACGCCTCTGCTGCTGTCCGCTTACAAGGCGGTGAAATATATCATTCGTGTCTCCACGTCGACATCCGAACTCTATCGATTATGCAATTCCACTATTGCAACGAGTCGACAACTGGAATACGAGGGCACAGATGAAAAGGAGAACCTCATGACAGACACAGACTCCATCTCGGTACCAAAGGACATTGTGTATCGCATAGACAAGTCAATATTCTATTCAAAGCAGCTTGTTGAGGAAAAGCGACAGTTGACCGAGACGCATTGCCCACTCAACAGCGTGCTACAAGCCATTGTTACCAAGAAGCAGTTTCCTCGAACTTCGATAGATACACCTGCTGCCCATGTGCTTGCAAAGAGCTTGGACCGCATTCATCAATCCAATGTGTTACTCAACACAATCGAGGAGCTTGTGAAAACTAAATATGATGCAGCAAATGATCTACACGAAGAAAAGTTACTAAAGGTACGCCGAGCACCACCACCATAATATACACACAATGACTCATGTGACCAAAACTATCTCTATAAACATATATAGTTATGGAGCGAAATGATGCCTGATACAGAACTCGAGTCAAGAATCACCAAACAATGGGTCGAGATTGGATTTCAAGGGAACGATCCAGCCACTGATTTCCGTGGTATGGGTATCCAGGGCCTGAACGATTTGCTGTACTTTGTAACAACACATGCAGATCATGCGCTCTGCTGTTTACAACACGCTTCTCATCCCATCTATTGGTACCCCTATGCCATTGTAGGCATCAACATCACAAAGTTTGCGTACCAGACCTTGGAATCGAAAAAGCTGCAACTGTACTTGTTTCAGTATGGCACAGATGTGGCTACCTTTCAAGAGTTTTATTGCTATTTGTTTTACAAGTTTAATCAGCTTTGGAGCACACATCAACCTCAATTGACGGTCATGGAGTTTGAGGCCAAGTTTCAAGAGTTCAAGATGCAGATTGAAAAGGAACTGGTGCAGGAAAAGGTCATGCCCTTGTCAAAGTTGTTGGTGCAAATAGAGCAAGAGAAATTGATTGCTGCAGAGCAAAAGAGTACTAGTGCTGGCAAGAAGGAGGATTAGATTATTATTTCTTTTCTTTTCATAATAAATCGTATAGTAATATCAAAGGAAATTTGAGCTCATGGCTATTTTTGTGGCAAGACAGCCTAAATGGAGCTATTGTATCTTTTAAATCACCAACTCCCCCTCCCATTCACTTTACAAACATCGATTACCTTCATGTAAGAAGAGCAGCATGAACGGTTTTTTTGCCAATAGCAGCAGCTGCCAAAAAATTTCAAGCCCCGCCGCTTGGCTGTTTGCGAGCATAATATTCAGAAAATGGGGGAACATAAATTTTTGTTGTATCTTTCAAAATCGAAGATCTTCAAAATGA
>JAXQGS010001329.1:0-10160 GCA_037040325.1 Mucor sp. M7501 | reverse complement strand
CTGTGGAGAGCAACTGTCAAAAAATGCAAAACACGTTTTTGGAGGAAACGTCTACAAACACTATAGTAAATTGATCCAAAGACACCTTCACATGCTCTAATGCGTTTCTACGATTGTTTTGAGCATAGGAACACCATAATAAAAAACTTCATTTTCGAGGTAGAAATCTCCATCATTCAAAATCGTCCATTTTTCCCTTGCTAGTACAAGGCAAAATCTGCCAGAAATCGATCATCAACTCGATCCCCATAAAATCGCTGAAAAGTGATCCTTAACCTAATGTCAGGTCGTAGAACACGATTAGACCTGTTTTGAGGCCGAGATCGTGCTTCGTTGGCAAGATACAGGCGATTTAAACCCTTGATTTTACAGTGGTAAATACATTTGAAGGCTGCTCACTGAAGATTGCGCTTATTAACATCTAATCTGATGGTCTGTAGTTTATCATCTAGCGAAACAGTCTATTATTAAACTCATTGTTGATTAAAAAACGCGAAATTTGTAGAAGATTCTGATACAAGACATCTCATAGTTTTCATATTTGTAATGTAACTTTATTCTTTCTTGTAACAACAACAAAATCAAATATAATTAAAAGGCAAGCATGCATTGTTTGAACGTAAGGTGCTAAGCGTACAATCTATACAGCAATTGAATAGTAGATTCATTGGTAATAAAGTGGTCAGCCAAAGTGCCTTCGGTACCCAGCAATTCGGTTTCAAAAATAAGATAGAATAGATGGTCAGGAGGCCCACCTTCTTTGTCGCTAATCATCTTTCTGAGGGTTTTTATCGTTGCTGATTGTGGCAAACTGTAAACGTAGGTCTTTCCTATAGGATGCCTTACAAACACTTGCAATTCTTGTGTGTATTCTCGATTGTCAACCTTTAGGAAAAGGAAAATGGCAAAGGGTTTGTAGTGCGTGTCATAATAACAATCCACGTAGTCTGCTAACGTTCCATCGTCCTCCAAAATGCGGCGCTTCCAGTAGAGATGTTGTTGTTGAGGTGGAATGCCTTCACTCTGAAAAATCGTCTCTTTAAGTTGCTTGATTGTCGTGGTGGGTTCTGCCTTAAACTTGATTCGTTTGGTGTATGGTGTTGAAACATCAATATTAAGCATTTGAAATGGAGATTTTGATAATAGTATAGAGAATGAAAAGAAAGACAAGCAAAATTACAATGTTTATATACTTGTTGTATGTTGGTTCATTGTTGCATAAAACTATCGTTCAACTTTAGTGATATACACAGCTTTTCCCCACTAGTAGGTTCCAAATCAGTGTAGACACATTGATACATGGAGCAACTGGTAAATCAAAGCTTTCATAATATTCATCAGCATATCGTTAGAATACAGAGAAACATTACTCATAAGCCCTAACAGCATTTGAGAGTATAAATGTATTATAAATTTGGTCTGATCATTCAACAATGGCAACAGGAATCAAGTAATGAACATGTCGTGCATTGTTTGAATGAAGCAGGGATTTTTATGTCATAACTTGACTGCATCATTGAAAGGCTCCACCAAAAAGAGCAAGATCCCCACAAAGAGAACACGAGTGGTCGATTATGTGCATTGGGAAGGTTGATTCAATTTTCACTTGATGAGGTATATACTCAATCTACCTAAGATTAACCTCATTATAACAATAATAGGCTTTGTTAGAAACACTTTCCATGTGTATCTTGTCCCCATATGTATGTATCGACCACATGAATGGAGCAATTTATCATACTCGCTAAATTTTAACTTTTATTGAGAATCTCGAATTGATTGCAAAGAGATACCGAGTTTCCAAAGAACAAAGAAACCTTGTATCAATGAGATTCAGCCAAGCCAATGTACCATGATGAGAGGGTATCCAGTAAATCAATAACCACGAAGTTTGATGATGATATTGTAAGTATTTTCATCGTAAACGTAATACGACAAGGGGAAATCGCCTGCCATGTCGATGCCTCTGTGAACAATGCGCTGCTTCTCGACAGGAATTTTCAATTTATGCTGTATCATTTGCTTCAAAGCGTCAAGCTTTTCTTCAGGGTCGATTACAAACGAGTACATTTTACTGTCGACTAGATACAGGTAGACCTTCAGATCAATCTTCAGTAGCAAGAGCGAATGTGGTGGAATAGCTTCATCTTGTAAAGAATGGGCGTCTTGCTCCAATGCTTTGTTTTGATAGAAAAGACGTTGCTGATCCATTATGATACCCTCCTTGCTCTGAATCTTTTGTTTGACGCTTTGAATTGACTCTGATGGGTCTACATCCAATGTGATTTGCCTGCCAGTGGGTTTTTGTATGATGATTTGCATTGCAAGAATTGAGTCAGTAGCGAGAGAAAAAGAAATCAATGGCCGTGTATGATAGATATAAAGGCATCACCACATAGGACATTCATCTGCCAATAGTGTGAGGGGTTGATTGATGCAACATCCAGTACTATACATCAGCCAATGCCATGCAAAATTAAAACTACATTGACCTACCTTTCAATACGGATGCATATCTGTATCTGGCATGCTTGTGTGAATAAAGTGTATTAGAGCATATAGGCATACAATCCCAGAGACAGCAGTGAATGAGCATGTGCTTGATACAGAGATCAGGAACACCATAGTGCCAAGTGAACAATGTGCCAAGTTGCTGCCCTTGAATCACACCTGCAGAATTCCAGCTCCATTTTACTACTCTCTCTCTCTCTCTCGCTGTAGTCTCTCTCTCTCTTGGCCCAAGCGCACTGATGCTCTGCACCCAGTTGCCCAGAAAGAAAGAGGGCGTGTGTATTACCATGCTACTGATTTGAGTGGCCGCATTATCACACCACTACAATGGGTTGCTTTTTTCCATGAGTAAAGTATGATTATTTCTCCCGCCATTTCATAAAAAGAGCTTTTTTTATTTAATGCTTTCTTTTCCTCTTGTTCTACTTTTATAACAAACAGTTTTGCCCAATACTCGACATAGACAGAGATCTTGGCTTGACATCCCATTTACGACATAAAAAGAAAGCATGGCAGGTCAGCATCGACAAACACGTTCAAACTCTTCAACACACTCTGTGTCTTCGTCCAACGTTGTGGGTGTCCATTACAAGGTTGGGAGGAAAATAGGCGAAGGCAGTTTTGGCATCATTTACGAAGGTAAGGAAAAGCTATGAGTGCGCTTGTCAGATCACTCAAACCATCAGATCAGGCATCAATCTCATGAACAATCAGCAAGTAGCCATCAAATTTGAGTCCAGGAAAAGCGATGCTCCACAGGTAAAGAGCGACAGTGAGCATCAGATGGATCCGCACCCTATGCTAACTGCTATTGTAGCTACGAGAGGAATTCAGAGCATACAAGACCTTGACGGGCATAAGTAAGTACCTCATACAGACCACTGGCATGACGCAACCTCACCGCTTCCTGTGTGAAATCAAGGTGGTATTCCTACTGCTTATTACTTTGGCCAGGAGGGCCTTCACAGCATACTGGTGATTGATATCTTGGGCCCTAGTCTAGAGGACCTGTTCGACATGTGCTCTCGCAAATTTAGCATAAAAACAGTGGCTATGCTAGCAAAACAAATGGTACGTTTCATATTTATATATAAAAAGCACACAAACCAACCTTGCTTTAAAGATCACTCGTGTGCAATCGATCCATGAGCGTAATCTTATCTATCGAGATATCAAGCCGGACAATTTTCTTATTGGGCGACCCAACACCAAGTATGCCAACACCATCTACCTGATTGACTTTGGCATGGCAAAACTATACCGTGACCCAAAGACAAAGCAGCATATCCCCTACAGAGAAAAGAAGAGTCTCTCTGGTACAGCTCGTTACATGAGCGTCAATACCCATCTCGGCAGAGAGCAGTCTAGACGTGATGATCTCGAGTCGCTAGGCCATGTATTCATGTACTTTCTACGAGGTGCGCTTCCTTGGCAAGGACTGAAAGCTGCCACCAACAAGCAGAAATACGAGAGAATCGGCGAGAAGAAACAGACAACCAGCGTCAAGGATCTATGCGAAGGATTTCCAGGTAAGAACAATGATTGTGAGCATAGTGTTTATATAGTGTGCTTATTAGTTTGCTCATTACAGAGGAATTTGGTCTTTATTTGCAATATGCACGACGACTTGATTTCGAGGAAAATCCCAACTATGACTATATGAAGAACCTATTCGACAAGGTATTGAATACACTAGGCGAAGAAGATGATGGCGTCTATGACTGGATGTTGTTAAACGACGGCAAAGGATGGGAGGTAAGATAGCTAGTGTGTTTGGTCAAACGAATGTCGCATTAACTCGTGTCGCCAGTCTCGCTCCAACATGTATCGCAGTGCCCACAGACACAGCGCCGTTGTTGCCCTGAATAATGCAGTGTCCAGTGATCGCCCAGGCAGACAACAGCAGCAACAGCAACAAAAGCAGCAACGCCGATTATCCAACAAGAGATACAGCAACCAACACAACATGTATAGATCCACTCAGCCCATGCTGAGTGATGCAGGCGTTGTCAACTACCGCACGATGGATTCCACCCATCAGTTATTACTGCAGCAACAGCAGCAAAATGAGTTACTGGACGATCAAAAACGAGGATTTTTGTCACGATGTTTTGGTAGTTTATGTTCGTGCTTGTGAGTCATTTCATCTCTTCTCTTTTTTTTTCCTCTCATTTACATATAATAGTATACCTCTCCTTTACCTTCATTCTCTCTTCCGCTTACCTTTTACATTAAAACTATTTATTCCATCTCCAATGCTGCATTGTTCCCAATGTCCATCACCCAATGTCTTGATTTAACTGTCCGACTATTTAATGTGGTCAAGCAGCAATTTTTTTGCAGACACTTTTTTTTCTCTCTCTTCACATCAAATCATGAGTAAGTAGAGTCCCTCTGTAGACAAAGATCAACTCTGAACTCACACATGTTTCTATAGCCGAGAACCCAAATTACCACGAAGGAGCGTCGATCCATGGCCGCCATCCTCTTCATTTGGTTGAAAAGATTATTCGTGAAAGAATCCAAAACTCACTGTATTGGAAGGAAAAATGCTACGGTCTATCAGGTAACAAGGAAGATGCCAGGCTGATGATCGCACTGTAAATGCTAATCTCTTACGTAGCTGCGACACTGATGGACAGAGCTTTCGAACTCGAATACATTGGCGGCATGTACGGCAACCATCAACCCACAGAATTTCTATGCTTGACCTTGAAGCTTTTGACATTACTACCAGAAAAAGACATTGTCATTGAACTGATCAAACAAGAAGACGTCAAGTGCGTATCTTCCAGCAGTGCTGCATCACCCATACCAGGACTAACAGACGATTCTACTAGATACTTGCGTGCACTGGGTGCTTTCTACTTGCGATTGACTGGAAAATCAAAAGAAATATACCAATATCTGGAACCATTACTGAACGATTACAGAAAATTACGTGTGCGTGAAGGCGATGGCTACAGTCTGACACATATGGACAGTTTCATAGACGATCTCTTGCACAAGGACCGTGTGTGCGACATCATCTTGCCTCGACTCACCAGCAGATACGTGTTGGAGCAGAACGATGAATTAGAGCCTAGAGAGAGTTTCTTGGAGGATGAACTGGAGGATGAATAAATCAATTGTATATTAGGATGGTTTTTATTATTAGAGAAAAGAGTAAAAAGTCTATTGGTTTGTGTATGCAAGGATGAGGGATGGTCTATATAAGTTTATGTGCTATGCGTCGTGCTTATGCAGCAGTGGGTGTGTTCCACTGAATGGCATGTTCCTTCATGAGGAGATATCCACGGGAGACGATTTCAGTGCTAGATTTACCAGTGGAGCAAAATTCAATGCAAATTGCATCATCGTGTCTATTTTCATACACAAAGACGTAATCAAATGTCTGATTTCTTGCTAGACAACCTTTCTTGATGCTGGTTTGGAGGACGCAGTGCTGGAATGTGTGCAACAGACACGGCTGCCAGTCAGAAGGTGTGCGAGAAGCGACTAGCACTTGAGTGCTTGGCATTGTTTTGCTGCTAAAAGAGTCGGATGGTGGCATGTCAACAGATGGCAGCACCATGTTGTTTGCTTGGCTTTGTTCTGCTTTGAAAATAGCGCTCCAGGACATATGAGAGAGGATACCTTCATCTTGAAACTGCATTGTGCCTTGATGAACCGTATACAAGCCGTTGTCCACAAAAGCCACTACCTTGTCTAAATCGTAAAACAGACACTTGTACTTGTTGTCATCCGCCGTAACATCGTAATAGACTCGACGAGGTCCAGATTGTGTGATATGACGAGTGGCTTTTGACACTGCAAGGCCAGCCAAATTGTCCTTTACCTCTTGGCATTGAGATCGAAACACATCCAAAATCTTTCCCTTGACTACATTGTTTGGATAGTGATAAGCAACAAAATGGCTCGTCTTGACTTGCTGCTCCAAGACGTGCATGATGGAACTGGACGTGGGATCGATTTTGGCGGCTTCGATAAAGTGACATAGTTGGATAAACAGGTCATTGTCTTGCAAGAAGGCCTTGTTCTGCTCCACACGGAATAGCCTTTCGAACAAGGCGCGACGTAAAGTGGTACCTTGAGAGATCAGAAACATGCGATGGCATGTAAGCGACAGGTTGGATAAATCTTGATAGGATTTCAGTTGACCAAAGACTTGATACAAGAGTTCTGTGGGTAGTTGAGATAGCATACTTTTGAAAGAAGAAGATCGGATGATTGCTCACTTGTACAAGATTGACACTTTTATACTTATTTTTTTCATTGTTGCCACGATAAACCTGATTTGCGTTAATCAAATGTCCTTATCAGGAAGCTTCAAATCCATCCCGAATAGAGATAAAGTCCGTAGTTCTGTGTAAAGTATAATCAGATCGCTTCTTGCGATAAACTCATGGACAAACCATACGTACTCAACGTGTTGCTTTATTACACAACCATTTGAGCTTTTTTTAAATGCTGGGCGTCTTAATAAAAGATAACATGCATCTAAATAAAGAAAAGAGGGTCCAGGAAAGCGATAACACCATTACAGATTCTGCTGGAACAAAAAGCGAGGGTTATGATCGAGATGGTGTTTTGGATGTTGATGCAGAGAAGACTGGCGAATCGTTTCCAGAGCGCTGGAATGCTACAAAGAAAGTATGTTAAGCATCAAGATATGTATCAATGCGGAATCTGATGGTCTGCTTGATTGTATGCTATTGATCGCCTTGTGCATCCTCTGGCTGTCATTGCTCCGGATCCAGATCCAGCGCCTCCTTGGGTATTCCCACACTGGTTGATCTGACAGGGATGAACATACTCCATTGTTGTTTTCTACGTGCAGCTCCTCGGTAATAAGTCAAATCAAAGTTCCCATCTGCTGGTGTTCCTTTGAGATCCTTGATGGTAGCACTACTAGTCCCATTGTGCTGCATTCAGTTGTCACTGCCCTTTTTCTCCTTGCTGATACAGTGCTCTGTAAACTTGCCCAACATTTGTACTTGGATGCTCATCCCGAGTGCCTTCGTTTTGTCCCTGACTTATCACCATAGCTTTTATTTCACATACAAATAAGACCGATTCGCTCTCGTTCTTATTACACTCCTACTACGAAGAACATTCATTTGCAAGTTCTGCCATCATGATACAACGTCAATCTGGACCAGAAAATCTGTCTCATCCTTGCGCACGGTGATCTGTAGTTATCCTACTATTAAACTAAGCGTATTCCACTTTCCCATGATCAAAGCGAGCTGGTTAAAGCGACAATGCTCAAGATTCAAGTAACTGGATCCATTGTATGTCATCACTAATTAACTCTCAGCGCAAGAACGAAATAAAGACCTTGATAATAATTGAAATTCCCTTGCGCCATATTATTTTTTTCTCTCTCCTTCATTTGCAGGGTACCTACTGAATAGTTGCGACACTTTCATTCCACACATCAAAACAGGATCTTTTTCTCTTGTCTCTACAACAAAAGCATGTCAGCTAGACACTTTCTTCAGTCAAGATCCGTCATTTTCGATGTTCTTCATGCGATTGTTTCGAGGCCAATGTCCACGCATCACACCAAGCAACCCCTGCTGGCAGTAAAAAGCTCCTCCTTGTACGCCAAGCGCGATGCATCACGCTTCTACTCGACACAGACGCTTGCCTTGGACGTCGAGCCTAGCCACGCGCAGCCTCCCAGAAAGAAGCCGCAAAAGAAGGAGAAATACCACTGCCTGACGACAAAAGATGCCAAAGGATCAAAGAAACCTGTCAAAGGATACACCCTCAAGGCCAAAAAGGAGCACGGCTCGTCAGTCCAAGACTACAACCGCTTTATATTCCAGGCGGTGCAAGAGAACCGCCTCAACAAAGCCATCAAACTCATGCGAGAAATGGAGAACAGGCGCCTCAGCCCCAGCATCGAAACATATACCATCATCATCACCGAGTTCAGCAGGCAGTCTGACATGGACCGAGCAAACAAATGGCTCAACCGAATGCAGCGAAACGGCATCGCCCCAGACGCCCACATCTATACCACGCTCATCGACGGCTACATGCGCCAAACAGACCTAGACCAAGCAGAGTCCATCTTCCGTCTCATGATGAGCAGAAACGTCAAACCCACCATTGTGACATACAACATCTTGATGCACCACTCGGCTCGACAGCTCAACATGGAATCAGCCCTGAACTTTTGGGGAAATCTGCTGGACGCAGGCCTCAAATCAGATGTGTACACATTCGCCATTATTATGCATGGTTTGGGACAGGAAGGACGAGTGGACGAAGCGTGGCGTGTGTTCAAAACGATGCAAGACGACAAGGTCGACGTCAACGAAGTAGTGGCAACGGCACTGATGGGGATGCATGTCAAGCAGCACGACAATGAATACGCCATCCAGCTGTTCAACAAATTCTTTGGTCCAAACCACAGCCAGCTGAAAGCAACACACCACACTCGCAATGTGCTGCTAAACGCCATCATCGGAAAAGCAGACAACGAAGCCATCACACAATATTACAATCTCTACAAATCTAACGTCGCAGACAAGACTCACAAAAGCGCGCTCTTTGTTGGAGCCAATGTATATACCTATACCACTTTTATGCGAGCTTTTCTCCGTCGCAACAACTTGCCAATGGTCAGCCAAGTGTATGCGGACATGATGGCTCAGCACGTCCAACCGTCGCTTGTCACCTATGCAACACTCATGCTGGCACATGCCTATGTTCCTGACCCGGAATCATGTCAACGCATCCTGACGGAGCTGAGGAACAGTGGATTGGAATTGAATGCAGTTATCTATACCATCACAATGAGGGCATGGGCCAAAGCGGGGCGTTGGGAAAAGATGAAAAACGTATACGATGAAATGAAGAATCACGGCATTCAACCCACAAAACTGACAATGGAGGTGCTGCGTTATGGTAGATCTCGTAGTGGTGAAATTTAGACTTTATCAACCTTGTAAATAAAATAGATTCAAGAGAACCAAACACTCTTTATCAAAATATTCTTTTTGATTGCGAAAAACATTACTTTATGCGTTTTTAAATCAGATAAATCTGCATTGATAGCATGTTTTTATATTTGCCAAAAAAAAAAAGTATACTGTAAATGCATGCGTTTGATGCATTCTCAATAAAACTGCAAAGCTATCATCTACTACTGGATAAAATGACCAAGCACTTTTATAGCTTCTTTGTCATTAAATAAGTTACTTTAAGGAGCACTTTCTAACCAAAAATCATTATTTTTTCACATTTTTATCTATCGTGTAATGGATTACTTTCATATGTTATCTGGATGGATAGACACCTGACTTTTTACCTTAGAAAAAGTAAAAACACTACTCTACATGAAAAACGCAAATTTGGCTCGCTATATAGCTGCTGGCAGCAAAAGCGTGCTTTAATGCAACCGAAAATTTCAACGGAGCCAATTAGGCCTATACCGCTTGTCGATTACGATTGACAGTGTGTTCGAGCACTTTGTAGTCGAAACCGCTTGATGATAGCATGCTTTGTCATTGTTTGGGATAGGGTCAAAGTTTTGCTGCTTATTTTACAGAAAGGGGCAAATACTTGTTACAAGTGCTATAGTGATGCTACGGCGTTTATTTTACCACCATTATATGTTCATTTTGAGAGCTTCC
>JAXQGS010001328.1:0-10190 GCA_037040325.1 Mucor sp. M7501 | reverse complement strand
AAAACAGAGGGAAACCCTCGCATTTTTTTTCTAGGATTTTTGTGTGTGTCGAGCCCATTCTAGCGATTGGATTGGCTGAGATACTGGACAGCAAGTGAAATGAATCATTGTAAACCATCATTGTAATTATTGTAATAAAAACTGTTTTAATAATCCCACAAGAATAATACCAATCTAATGTATCTTGGTCGTGTATGAAATGAACTAAAGATTCTGGATATGATGAAGTAAAAATGAAATAAAAGAAGCGCTGCTGTTGCAGGTACATTTATATTCATTTTGTAACGTTAGTCATAATAAAAAGAACAGCATAATATTGCGATATCTAATTAGTGTCGTTGATGTCTGGTGGTTCAAAGTATAGATCCCTCAGGTACTTACTACTACATTGAGATGGTATAATAGCAGCCCAGCGGACTTTCTCTACACGCCACCAATATTAAGCGCATCATTGTTTGGCAACTACAAAATTTGCATTTAGCTTTCATTTATATCACTATCCAACATGAGTCATCAGTCAGAAGACGAGGAAGACGACTACATGTCGACAAAGTTCTTGGAAACTGCACAAGAATTCGAATCAAAGCGACAAGAATCATACAGCGAGAAACGTAAACGGCAATTACGCGAACAACAAGCAAAAGCCTACATCAAACCTCGTGCACAACTAGAAGCGGAAGAGCGAGAAAAAGGTCTCCAGAAGTCAATTGAGCAAAGCAACAAGGGCATGAAGATGTTGATGAAGATGGGATTCAAGCAAGGACAAGGACTGGGAAGCAATAAAGGCTCCTCTGGCATTGCAGAACCTATCCAAGTGGATTTGAAACTGGGACGTTCTGGTATTGGCATGGATTCAGAAATGCGCAAACGAGAAAGAGAGCAAGAAGAGGAAGAGCTTCGCAAGAGAGTTCATATTGACCCAGAGGAATTCAGAAACCAGATGGCGGCAAAGGCAAAGGACGCCCAGTTGGTGAGATACATCAATGCTGCCGTGTCTATATGCGAGAAATTGGATGAAGAGAATCAAGTGGAATCAAATATATTGTGGACATTGAAGCCACCACCGCCACCAACAGTAGCATCTACGGAGCCAGAGGATGTCGAGCAGCAACTATTAGAAAAGGAGAAGGAGGAGGAGGGAGATGACAAGGAGCAAGAGAAAGCAGAGCCAAAATACCCGCAAGAAGAGGTAGATGCGCTGAAATCGCTGCCACTGGATGATCAGCTCACAAAGCTCATTGACTATCTGCGAGAGACATACTTTTACTGCTTCTGGTGTCGTGCCAAATACACAGATCAAGTGGATTTGGATGAAAACTGTCCTGGCACAAGCGAAGATGACCACTAGATTCAAAAAAAAAGAAACCTTTAACCGTATCACTTTTTTCGTTGCATAAAGTCAGTTCATTAGAAACATGACGCATATTCCATGGCTGACTAAATAAACACATTTTAAAAATGCACACACATTTGCTACTCATATCCCATGTTCGAATCTTTTTCTCTTTTTCCATTTACTATACATTCACATCATGCCTTCCTCTCCCTCAACGAAATACTACCGCGCAAAGGCCTTTGTCTTTGATCTCGACGGCACACTGATCGATACGATTCCACTGGTCGAGAAATTCTGGCATCAGTTTGCATTTGAGCATGGATTAGACGGCAACAAGATCCTGGCTACCTCTCACGGCGTGCGTACAATCGAAACCATGGCAAGATGGACACCGGACAAAGCTACACCAGAGCATGCTGACGATTTCGAAAGAAAACTAGCCGAAGAATCTGAAGGCGTAAGTGTGCTACCGGGTATTTCTACATTGCTGCAAAAGATCCCTCACGGGAAATGGGGTATTTGCACAGGCGGCAACGAGTACATGGCGAGAAAGAGGCTCCAGCAGTGCGACATTCAAGCTCCCGACGCCATGGTCTGTGGCGACATGGTGAGCCAAGGCAAACCTCATCCTGAATGTTACACTCGTGTGATCCAAGAGCTGGGATATCAGCCCCAAGATGTCATTGTGTTTGAAGATGCACCAGCAGGCGTGAAGGCAGCAGTCAGTGCAGGCGCTCAAGTGATTGCTTGCACAACCACACATACAGTCGATCAACTAAAGGACGCAGGTGCACACGCTGTTGTCAAACTATTGACAGATGTCGATTTCACTAATTTACCTGATGGCTCCTTTGAAGTGGAAGTCAAGGACACATTGTGAAAGGGAGAAACGTTGTTTATTCAGAAATAAAATATCGGGTCTTCCTCTACCTTTTGGAATTCAAATATGCCACTATTACACAACAGAGAATTGAGAATCGATCCATGCCTTGTTGGATTCCAATTAAAACTTACCCGACTCGCTCGTCTGTATTCGCAATAAACAAGGATTGATCCTCTGGGGTAAAAGCTATATGGCTTGAAGTGAGAAGTTTGAATACAGCATGGATCACACATTCAATACTTACAGACACCAGCAATGTCGCCAAACATGTCAATTACCTGGCTAGAGTTGTATGTTTGTGTCTCGTAAATATGTACAAAATCGATGGGTTCTATATATGGCATGAGAGATCAAAGCGCCCTTTGGATGTGTTCATATATGGACAGCATACCTGCAGCTGCTAAATACTGGCCGTCATTTGAGAAATGCAGTGATCGGATGGCGCCTACATGCGAACCTAATACATGCAGTGCTTTTGAAGTATTCCGAACATCATAGACTCTATAATTTCAAGTAAGGAGGTCATGAGTGCATGCTTCTTCTTTTGCCCCTGTGGTCGAGCACCTACCTCGTTGTTCGGTCCTGGTTTCCGGTGGCAAAGGTTCTGCCATCAGGGTGCCAGCAGCAGGCAAATGAAAAGTCAAAATGCTCATTGATTTTAGCAATGGCTGATCTCAAATGTTAATTTTTTTGCCAAGCTTTTAAACTATTATACTCACGGTCTCCGTTATTTGCGTCAATCAGATGAGTTTCCGTCGAATCGCCTACAAGGCATAGCATATTTTGATCAGGGGAGATGGCAGAGCACTAGCGTAACATGTGTTAGTGTATCGAGTGTATCAGCGCGCTAATTGAGATTTTACATTTGCTGCAAATGGCAGTGTCAATGTTTTCTGGATCTGTGCGGTTGTCAAATTGATGCATTTAATAGAGGCATCGTTGTTTGATACAATGCCAAGCAACACGCCTTTTCTGTCCCGTATGATGTCTGTGTAGTTGGTGATACCTGAGGTTGTGTTTGTGTTTGATAGATAGTGTATCGGACTGTCCGAGTCGAGCGATTTCCAGGTACATTCGCCTTGAAATCCACCTGCAAACAACACTTGCTGTGCGCAGGTCATGCTGGTGATTTTGAATGAAATGCTGCCGGGTATGTTTGCAGTAGACAGATCCATCACTTGCGCACTTTTCTGCCGTTGAGGAGACCATTGTCGCACCGTGTCGCCGCCTGTATACATGTCCAAAACGTGAATTCCTGGAACTGCTGTAATACACAGAAAAACTTACAAATATAGTACACATTGTTCTTGTTGGTCGCCCACACTAGATTTCGCAGCTGAAAGTGGCCAATGCTGCACGGCTCGTTGATCTTGGACGACTTGAATGTGTAGTATTCTTCGTTCTTTGCCACTGGCTTTGTTTGTTGCGATTGGATTTGTTCTTCCAGCGTATCATCTTCATCGTCACTTTTGCAGCTCAAATAGGTCTCGTATTCCTTAATTCGTTGATTCCTATATTCATCTCTTGTCATACTCTCTTTGAACCAGTCAATGCCTTGCTGTGGGTTATATAAGGTGTGGTGTTAATGCAACTGCCGGATTCAACATCCGATAAAAGCAAAACATACCATATCAATGCCCCTGATGCACATATCTTCAGTGATGATGTTGTCCTGCTAAAGTGGATTAGTGTGAGAATATCTTGCAACGAGCTGCTGATCCTATACTTCAAACACTGGCTTGTTTTGCGCTTCCTCGCTGTATTTGGTTAAATGTGGCAAGCTGATAAAAGTTGGGGTATCATCAGCCATCATCGTGGAAGATGCAGAAGCTGAAGAAGGGTCTAATAATAGCTTAATTTAAGGCCTTTGGGTCGATTGAAGTGATGGTGTGTCTACATGTATATACCTTGGTCCTGATACAGGTAGTTTTGCTGGTAAAAGAAAAAATCGTCCATTGGCTCATGCCGTAAAGATAACATGTTTGCAAGATAAAGAAATGTACAAGAGAAAGAAAAAAAAAAAAAAAAAAAGAGGAAGAGAAAGAAGGAAATAAGCAAAAATCTCCTTTTTTATATCTGATCTCGGCCTCAACGAGCACAGTAATGATTGTTTCCCCTTAAAGCCTTAATGAACTTGATTTGGTTGGTATGGCTAGTGACGTCAAAGTAGTCTGTTTTATACAATCAGATGGTTTATAGGTAGTAGTAGTAGTATAGAATGGATCAAATCAAGAGAATAATGAATATATTGCAGCAAACAAAAACTATCACACTTAGTTGCTTTGTGCTATCGGATACAACAAGGTTAATCACCATACACAATTGCCTTGATCCCACACTTACCTAATACCAATGCTTTCTCAGCAAAGAATCGTACATCCACATCAGAGTCTTTACTTAATTTGTCGAGCACCTGAATGACCTTGGAAGACACCTCGGCATTGGAGTGCTGCTTCAAGATGGGCACCAGGACTTCCAGCGATTTGGCAACGTTGAATCTGACATTTGGGATGGGATCATCTACGAGTCCCAGAACTGTAGGAAGCACCTTGTCCTTGATGATCTCGGGTGTCAGAGAGGTGGCCATGGTAGATAATGTGAATAGTGTGGTCATTCTATACAGGTAGTTTTCGTTGTGTGCCATGTCAATGACCTGAGGTAAAACAGTGTCCTTGGCCCAGTCGTTTCCAAATATCTCGACAAGCTTCTTGAGGTTGGTCGTAGCTGCGTCTCTGATGGAAAAGACAGCGTCTCCTAGCCATGATAGACACAATCCAAGCAGCTTTTCGTCAAAAAATCCAACGCCTAATTGTGATGCCAAGAGGGGAATGTATTCTATGATGGCTAATCTGACTCTCCACTGCTTGTCTTCGGCCAATTCAACAATGGCTGGTAAAAGAGATTGCGAAAGACGCTCTACGCCAATGACTATCACAGAACAGTTAGCAAGCAACTCGACACACATCAAACAGAGACCGTCTACCTTGGTTTACATTTTCAAGCTTGGATATAATGTTGAGTCTAACATCGGGGAAATCGTCTTTGAGTAGTTGCAGGAATAAAGGTAAGAGGTATTCAATAGTCCTAATCCACCCGTACACAGCGTTAATAGACTGGTGTGTGTCTTGTCGAGCAAAAGGTACAACTTACAAGTCTTTGCCCAAGAGAGGCGCAAATCCACTGATGTTTGTAGCTACAGCAGCACGCACATGTTGGTTTGTATCAATGACGAGATCCTTCATACAGGGAAGGATTTTATCAATGACAACTTGCTGATCAATCAGTTTGGAATAGGCGGGCGCCTGTCCAATAGACAGTATCTTGACCTCTCCTTCGCTGTCCTTGATGAGGCTGACAAACAGTGTCACCATCTCTTCGCGAGTGATCGACTCTCCTAACGCTTCACAGAGCTCGTTAAAGTGAGTTGCCACCATGTATCTCACTCTCCAGGATCTGTCTTGGCCCAAGGATCGCAGTGTGCTCAGCAAGTATTGTCTGCATTCATCAGGTGTAAACATCTTTGCAATCTGAACCAAGTCTTCCACGGTCAATAATCGCACGGTGTCTTGGTCGTCGTTGGTGAGTCGCAGAAACAGTGGCAGGATATGGCTGATCAGTTGTTGTTGGGTCAGTTCTTTGGAGAAATCCTACACACACAAACACAGTAAGCCATCATGTCTGGCCGCCAGTGGACGACTCTACACAAACTTACAGCAAGTGCCTTGGCAGCAGCTCTCTTGACCATGGGTGTGTCGTCTTGGATCAGTTGAGCAAATGCAGTTCTCAACTCGTTTTGTTGCTCGGGTGTGCACTTTGAGTATCCAACAGCATACAAACCACAGGCTGAAATACGGCCTGTAAACCAATCAGCAGTAGTCAAGCGCTTTAATAGCGGCAAGAAGTAGTGTGTGATCTGCGAGGGGTTCAGCAGCTTGACAATCTTGTTCATGGACTCGACAGCCTTGTCTCTCACAAGCACCTCCTCCACAGTGGCCAAATTCTCTAGAGGGTTCAATAAATAATGAGCGTATTCAGGGCCACCCACATGCTCAGAGAAATTGGCGAGTTCCTCTGCAACAGCCAACAGCACTTCGTCTTCGTCGTCAATACCATCTATAAAGACACATGTCAATCACCACGTCCACACACATGCTCTGTGTGATCTTTGCACTGACCGTTGAGGAAAGGTATCAACTCATCTCGTGTTCTTTGTGGGCCTAAAGCCATAGCAATCGTGCCCAGATTACGAATCGCATTCAAGCGCAACTGGACATCTTCATTCTTGAGCTCGTCGACCAAGACAGCGATAGGATACAGCTCCTGTTCTTCGCTCACTCGTGAGATGGGTTCAACGCCGAGATTGTTGGCCATCGTGTTGTCCATGTTGGATGCTGCCTCCTCTGTATTAGATGACGTAGCAGTGTCTGTTGGAGCAGCAGTGATGTCCATGGCAGATGGCTCGTTGTTGACATGACTAGTGTTGTCTGTTGTTTCTTGGTGTGTTGCTGCAGAAGCAGATGTTGTCGTTGGATCTACTTCCATAATGGTTCTTTTGTTGTAGAATAAGAGAAAGAAACTTTAATAGTCTTACCAACAATCTCGCGCGCTTTCGAGGTGAAAAAAAAAAAAAAAAAAAAAGAAATAGTGGTGTAGGTTACTCGAACAAATTTAAGGAGAGAGACTAAATGTAGCCAATCAATACTTGATGGATATCATCTCCTAAACGCTCTATTATACACATATAGCATAGCCGGTGGATCATTATATATATTCATAAGAACCGTTAGATGCTGACTGATTGTTCTCAGTCGTATATAAGCATTGCGCCAATTTACAACATGTATTATCACTGCAAATCCACACATGTTCTCTCAAAAGCTTCAAACCCTGATCATTTCATCTTTGCTTGTATCCGTCCTGGTAGGTGTCTCGAGCGCATTAGGAACAAACGAGACTACTAGTGCATCCTCTTCAAGAACTGCTCGACCCAAGCCCTATCTGGACCCTATCGTCGAGAACCATCTCGTTCGCCAATCATGTCTCCCTTTAGATGGCACGGATACACTGGATTGCAGCTTTTACTTTGACGCCAAGAAGCACTCGCTTTTAGACGACCCCTCCAACTGCCTCGTATTTGGTTATTACAGCAATCTTCCGTCCTCTCAACGTAATGACTCTTGCCAACTGAAGTTTCCTGCCAACGCTTGTATGCAAGAAGATCAGTCTTGGCTTTCAGGATGCTTCAAGGTGTATTATGCAGGTACAAAATGTTGACAGTAGCTAGTATGAGAAACATAATATAATAATACATTGATGCTAAATGAACCGATGTATATATATATAGATACTTTCAACTTGAGTCGTCGCAGTAATTCTACCATTGCACCCAAAGCTGCTCTAGTAGACAATCTCAAGATTGGTTCTTTCCAGACTTCATCTGCTGAATTCACAGATGTCGCTGTCTTTCTAGCAGAAACTGATGGATATACCGGTCCAGTTGGATTTATTGACGTATAATAGCGCCTATTCTTTTTATGTTGATCTATTATGATTTACTCTTTTTCAGTTAAATAAAAGTTTAGTAAACTCAAGTTTTTGTTGTAATGCTTTTGTATCCGAGTTTGTTTCCAAGATCAATCATGGAGATGTAAGCTTTTGTCAAGGAAAACGTTGCATTAATCATGGTTTTCGGAAACCAAATTGCTGTCATTGTCAAGTGGACAAAGCACGCATTCCTGATCTACTTTAACTTGAGTCTTCAGTACCTATAGTCGATTAGATTTTCTATGCTCAAGGCTGGCATCGCCCTACGGGTTTCGATCTAAGGCGCATTTCTTTTGTCTTTGCAGATAGTAAAAGCTTCTAGTATACTACTTGATGCAGAGCGCGCCCTAAAGCTGTTGGTCATAATATACTTTGCTTGAGGGCCTCATTGATCCTCAAAGATGTATGACACTCCTATTTAAAATTTGAATGTCAATGATCCAGCATAAAGGACACCAGAACAGCCATCTTTGTCATCATCGGATTGATTGTTTGTGAACATGGCGTATATATATATCCATGCCATTGACACCATTTGGCCAAGTAGAAATATCACCAACTTGTGTTCAAAAAAATACCAATGCTACTAGCACGCAGACACTCAATTTTAAACATTGCCTTTGCAGTACTTTTACTATTCTCAACCACAACATGTACCTCGGCAAATGTAGTCAACATCATCCAAGAGAACAATTCGTCCCAACAACTCGTTTCAAGACAAGAAGGTAGCTACGTAAACATCACAGCTCACCTCCATAACATCAGAGGCATGGATTTCAGTACATCATGCTCTAGATCAGGAAGCAACATGACTCAATGTGATTTCTACTTTAATCCCAACAAACTCGCCTACTGGGAACAACCAACATTGTGCGTAATTTATGGCTACATCAGACCAATGCGAGACGCAGAAACTTGTATAATGCAGGTGCCCGAAAACCCTTGCTCGATAGAAGACATGAATTGGCTTCAACAATGTGCCAGAAACATTTACTTTGCAGGTATATACACTTGAATATCTAGTACACATGACGATGATGGCTTTCTAACAAAATGTAATCATAGGCACATTTCTATTGAACCAGACTCGGGCCTTTCAAGGCAATGTCAAGATGAAGTCTGTCAGAATACCAACCAACGATTTGATCGATCCTCGACAAATTGTATTCGAATCTTATGGCCATCTGTACACAGGCGTGTTCAAGTCAGCTCCCACATCCAACGCTACAATGCTGCATTAATTCATTTGAGTTTGAAAAGCTGAGCCATGATCATCAACAATGAACCTCATCATAGATCACTGTAATAAAGCTTCTGGTCTTTTGCAATACATGAATAGAATCGTTTATTGACTAGTTGTATGTGTATCTGATAATATGTGATTGAGGCGTTCTGGAATATAATATAAATTGTAGTGTGAGACTGAAATCGTTGATTTAATCAACTAATCCCTCTTGTTGTTCTTTGTAAAATACGATGAGTGGTTTAGGTATGCTACGCTCATATCAAACATCCATTCGCCAAAGCCGAGATACTGATCAACGTAGCCTCGGATTGTGCTGCTTTCGATTTTCGACGTTGCCGGTCTGTTGAAACAAGAAATCATTAGCTCAAATTCTATTAAATACACTGCAATACACTACTGAAGCCCTGTTGATCGTTTGATGCCAGCCAGCACAGTTGTAATGAGCACAGCGTCAAATGCATAATGAAGTAGTTTGCTCATGGTGTTTAACAAAAGAATGAAAGAAGCAAAGAAAGTTAAAAAGAGAAAGAAAAAGCTTATGTATCACGTTTTTTTCTTTTGCAATACGCAGTACCTGGTTAATTGTGCTCAGATTTAAATGTGTTGTTGCTATGCTTGATTCACTGTTCAGTATGTGTGGTATCTCGATTTAAGAGACTCCGGTTTAAGAGAATTTCAATACAAGAGACATTTTTGAATCCACCAAAGTTTGCTTCCCTAAAATCACTGCTTAAAGTCTCTCCTAATCCGAATTAAGAGATTGGAGACATTTTTATATCCACCAGTCCAGTAAATTTGGAAACATTTGAGGCCTTGAGGCAGGAATCTAGCCTGACACCTAGAATTTATGAGCAAAAGTAAATGCATCTCAAATGAGCAAGCCTAGCTTGACCATTTGCACAACACACCTGAAGTTGAGGCAATCTCAAACTCGATCTATGCTTCTTGCGTGTCCCTCTTGTACGCATAACGCACTGTTTCGCTAGATGATAAACTATACAGACCATCAAACCTGATGTTAATAAGCGCAATGTTCGGTGAGCAGCCCTTGAATATATTCACCACTGTAAAATCAAGGGTTTAAATCGCTTGTATTTCGCTAACAAAGCGCAATCTCGGCCTCAAAACAGGTGCCATCGTGTTCTACGACCTGACATTAGGGTATGGATTACTTTTCAGTG
>JAXQGS010001327.1:0-10274 GCA_037040325.1 Mucor sp. M7501 | reverse complement strand
TCATTCAAAATCATCCATTTTTCCCTTGCTAGTACAAGGCAAAATTTTCCAAAAATCGATGATCAACTCGATCCCCAGAAAATCACTGAAAAGTGATCCATAACGTAATGTCAGGTCGTAGAACACGATTACACCTGTTTTGAGACCGAGATTGTGCTTCGTTAGCGAGATACAAGCGATCTAAACTCTTGATTTTACAGTGGTAAATACATTTGAGGGCTGCTTACTGAACATTGCGCTTATGAACATCCGATTTGATGGTCTGTAGTTTATCATATAGCGAAACAGTGCATTATGCGGTACAAGAGGAAGACGCTCTTAATTCGAATTAAAAGACTCCAAGCTGTGATTTCAGGGACCCAAACTTTGGTGGATTCAAAAGTGTCTCTTGTATTGAAATTTTCTTAAACGGGAGTCTCTTAAACTGAGATACCACTTTAAGGTGCAAATATAATTGATCAACTTTATTTGAATCGCAAACGCTTGTTAAAACGCATAAACTGTTTACAACTTTCCGTTCTTGGCAGTGTTTTCCTTCATAAGATTCAAGGCAGATCTACAGACATAGAAAGGCTTTAATAAACATGGCAAATAATACACTAGTACACACGACACTTACCCGTGCTTGAACCATTCAATTTGCTGATCATTGAATGTATGATTTAAAGGAACATCTACAGTGGATCCATCTTTTTTATGCAAGCGAAGAGTCAATGGCTTTCCTTCCTGGAAGTCGGTCAAGCCAAGGATATCGACCTTGTCTGAAGCGTCCACCTTGTCATAATCCGCGGGATTAGCAAAAGTCAAAGGAAGCATGCCTTGCTTCTTAAGATTGGTTTCATGGATACGAGCAAACGATTTCGTAATGATGGCAGCTCCATTGAGGAATCGAGGCTCCAAAGCTGCATGCTCGCGAGAGGAACCTTCGCCATAGTTTTCATCGCCTACCACAACCCAGCGAACACCTTCCTTTTTGTAATCACGAGCTGTTTCAGGGACGCCCTTGTATTCTCCAGTAAAGGCATTCTTGATACTGTTGACTTTTCCCTCGCTGCTCTTGGCACCAATGAGGAAATTGTTACTAATGTTATCCAAATGGCCACGGTACTTGAGCCAAGGACCGGCCATGGAGATGTGATCCGTGGTACATTTGCCTTGTACCTTGATCAAGATGGGCACGTTGGTGATGTCCTTGCCATCCCACTTTTGGAAAGGCTTCAACAATTGAAGACGGCTGGATTTGGGATCAATAGCAACGTCCACTTGACTACGCTCGGCGGGTGGTGCTTGGTAAGTGTTTTCTCCAGGATCGTAACCGCGAGGAGGCAATTCGTGGCCGTTGGGAGCTTCCAATCGGAAGGGCTTGCCATCGGAATCAATGAGTGAGTCTGTGATGGGGTTGAATGTCATGTCGCCAGAGATGGTCATGGCGGTAACAAGCTCGGGGGATGCAACAAAAGCGTGGGTAGCAGGGTTGGCATCATTACGTCCAGTAAAGTTACGGTTGTAGGAGGTGATTATGGAGTTCTTTTCGCCCTTTTGGACATCCTTGCGATCCCATTGACCAATACAGGGGCCACATGCATTGGCCAAGACAACACCACCAGCGTTTGTCAAGATATCCATGATGCCATCACGCTCAATTGTGGCGCGGATTTGCTCAGAGCCGGGCGTAATGGTGAACTTGGCCTTGGCTTTGATACCGTGATCAATGGCTTGCTGGGCAAGGGAAGCTGAACGAGCCATGTCTTCGTATGACGAGTTGGTACAGGATCCAATGAGACCCACCTTGAGCTCCTGTGGCCATTCATTTTTGTGCAGCGTTTCCTTGAATTTGGAAAGGGGAGTAGCCAAATCAGGTGTGAAGGGACCATTGATATGAGGCTCCAGCTTATCGAGATCAATTTCAATGACTTGGTCATAGTGAGCGTCTGGGTCTGCCTTCAAGTTTTGGGCAAAGGATTCCGCGTATTGAGCAATATCGCCTCGCTTTGTCGCGCGAAGATAATCCGCCATACGGTTGTTGAAGGGAAACAATGAGGTGGTAGCGCCAATTTCAGCACCCATATTACAAATGGTGCCCATACCAGTACAAGAGATCGAGTCAACGCCATCGCCAAAGTACTCAACGATAGCGCCCGTACCGCCTTTGACAGTCAGGATGCCAGCCACCTTTAAAATGACATCCTTGGGAGATGTCCAGCCGTGCAATTTGCCATGCAATTTCACGCCAATGACCTTGGGACACTTGAGCTCCCAAGGGATGCCAGCCATGACATCCACAGCATCAGCGCCGCCTACGCCGATAGCAACCATGCCTAAACCACCCGCATTAGGCGTATGCGAATCCGTGCCGATCATCAAACCACCGGGAAACGCATAGTTTTCTAGAATGATCTGATGAATGATACCAGATCCGGGCTTCCAAAAGCCAATGTTGTATTTAGCGGTAGAAGTAGCCAAGAAATCATACACTTCCTTGTTGATATCAATAGCGCGCGCAAGATCCTTATCGCCGCCTACTTGAGCTTCAATCAAATGATCGCAGTGTACCGTGGTGGGTACTGCGACAGAGGGCAGACCGGCAGACATGAATTGGAGCAATGCCATTTGAGCAGTGGCGTCTTGACATGCAACACGATCAGGACGCAATCTGAGGTACGATTTGCCGCGAACGATATCTTGTGTTTCAGGTTCATCTAAATGTCCATACACAATCTTTTCAGATAAGGTCAAGGGACGATTTAAGCTGTTGTTGCTATTGTTTAGCATATATACTATACTATACACGCGTAATAATAAGGTTTCATAGAGCGTGCACTCACCGTTTTCGTACAATTTGAAGATTGTCTTCAATGCGTTGGTAATTGATGTACTTGTCCTTTTCAAAATTGGACATGGCTACCTTTTGAGAAGCCAAGCTGTAGGACCGAATGGACAATGATGTCTATAGCATTAGCAATGTTGAGGTGAGACAAAAAATGCGAGGTAACAAGGAGATGGTGCCATTTCACCACTACATGTGGTATAGATAGACTTACCTTGGCCACCTTGAAGAATGCATTTCTAGTGAGAAGCATGGTAACGAGAGCAAACAAAAGAGTAGGGGGTTTTTGTTATCTGTGAGTGATGAAGAAGAAGAAGAAGAAGAAGAAGAAGAAGAGGAAAGAGAGGTTTCAATGTGAGAAAATTCATATATAAATACAAACAATATCGTCATTTTACCACTATAGAGTTACCATGCAATTGCAATTGCAAGACAAAACATCTGTTTATGGACAGTACAGTCACCGTAATCTGATTGAATGCTGGTATAATTGCATATATTACAGATATCAACGTTTTAATTACATGGCAGGCGCTGAACCTTGTACAACTGGTTTTAGGCATCATCTACTAATGCTGATATCAAGTTCCGCTGCTAAATTCATGCAGTGATTTCATCAAAGAGTATAGCGCTTGATGGATGGGCATCTCCAATGTCATGGTATAATCATCGATCATTGTGAAAATAGCCTTCATCTAGGTACTACATAGCTTGCTTGTCAGTAGCAAGCATTCAACTTGCTTGACATGTTCAAGCTGTGCCACACATTCGTGTCAGCAAACAACTTATAAAGCACATCGTCATCCACTCTATCATCCACTAAGATTGCCTGTACACGATTATTTATCCGAGCTTAAATGGCATGAAAGTCTCTCTTCCGCATTTTGTTTACCCTTCTTCTTCCCACCATTCCAACATGTCTTTCCGTCCACCGCGCTCACTGCCCATTTTAACGCTATTCCACAACGTCAAGTCAGAGCGATCCAAGGCAGCACTCGCTCTGCTCCAAAACAAGCAAAAGAACGCATCCGGCGAGGAAAAGTACCGCATCGATGTCATTGACGAAAACCAACAGACGCCCACCGACACACAGCTCAAGCAAGTAGCCAGCTTTCTTAAAAGCCCTGCACCCTGGAAGGAAATGATGCTGAATGACCAGATTACCAATGCACATGACGCGTTCAAGGCGTTGAAAGAGAAGCCTGATTTGCTCAATTGTCCCATCGTGGTCGACTGGGAAAAGGGAAAGGCAGTAATTGGATCACCTACATTGGAGGCCGTTGAGCAATTGATTCAAGAGAGAAATAAATAAGGTTTATTATATTACAAGAAATTGAATAAAAGCAATGCTATATATGTAGATTGTAGTATGTATACAAAAGGTGAGGGGAGGGGAATCATAATATGTATAAGGGTGTAAAAAGAGAGGAAATCTATTTTCTATGCGACTTGCCACCAGAAGCGTCCGTGTCATCTTCAGCAGAGACTGCAGGAGCAATGTCAAGCACGACAATGTTGCAGGTTTCCTTGATTTCTGGTCTGGGCTCCACTGCAAGATGATGTGCGTGCGACAGTTCGGGTGTGGTGTGTGTGCACATGGGAATGTTCTTGACCCACTCGTCGTCGAGCACTTGCTCCAGCGTGCAGCGCTCAAGGGGGTTGGGGTTGAGGATGCGCTTCATAATAGGTCTTGATTCACGGGGCAGCATCTTGAACAGCTTCTCGGCGCCAAGCGTGGATGGAGTGACAAAGTTCTTGTAAGACTGGTCCTTTTCAGGACGAGGCAGGCGCCAAGGGAAGCGGCGGATGGACATGCAAATGAAGACAATGGCGCAGGACCACAGATCAGTGAGACGGGCATCGTAGTCTGGCTCAGTGAACTGCTCGGGGGCAATGTAAGGGTCAGAGCCGCAGATGCCCTTGGACTTGTGCACCCGTGTTTCGTGAGGATACTTGTTGACAACCGCACAGCCAAAGTCGATGATCTTGACAATGCCGCGCTCGTCCAGCACCAGGTTGTCCAGCTTGAGGTCTCTGTGAGCCAGACCCATACTCTGCATGTAGGAAAGACCGTTCAGCAGCTGGCGCCAGCAGCAGGCTACCTCCTCACGAGACATCTTTCCGCTCATCACGATATTGAACAGGTCATTGGGCGCAAACTCCATAATCTCGAAAAAGTTTTGGCCCTCCTGGATGATGTCTAGCGTTTCGATTACATTGATATGATGTAAGGTAGACCCGATGCAGAATTCAGCGGTAACCTTCTTCACGTATTCCTTCTCTGGCTCGTTGGCTGATCGCTTTCTAAATTGCTTGACTGCAAAGGTTTTTCCGTCCGTACTACGGCGGATCAACCGAACTGAACCACCTGCACCTTTTCCTACAAAGCGGCCTATTTTCAAATGTCGATTTAGCTTGCTGTGTACAAGCGATAATAAACAATAAACAACTTACCCCACTTGCCGTATTTGCCTTCCAGATCGCGGTTAAACTCGTTTGCAAACGAGAGCTCGCTTGTGCTCTTGACGGAGGGTGTCTTTGATGTCTTGTCGCTGCTGTCCTTCTTGGACGATCTCTTCTTGTGCTTGTCGCCCTTGAACAGCTTTTTCAAGTCCTTGAAGATGGTGTCCTTCTTTTCCAGATGGTGGAAATGTGTGTGGTGATACTCTTTGTTGTAATTGGGCCTCTTGAAGATGAATTGGGATGGGGTGGTGGGTCTCACTGGCAATGATGACACACTGGCAGAATGTGGGATGCCCTTGGCGTCGAGAGAGGAGGTGGCTATTGAGGAAGTGTCATCAGAAGAGGAGGATTTCTTTGTGCTGTTGTTGAGAGTCTGTTCATCGCCGCTGTGTTGGGGCGATAAGGAAGGTGGGGTATGGACAGCAGTGGGTGGTAGCGATGGTGATGGGAAGCCCACCGAGGAGGTTTCTGAGGAGGCGCCGTCTTGGTTGCTGCCATTGTAGCGGTGAGGAGTGAGCAGTGGTGTTCCAGGCATGGAGACATCTGGAGTTACATTTTCAAACTGGTGTACAGCATGCTTGTTCTGGAATATCTTGGCTGGCTGGTTGAAATCCACTTTATGTAATCTATCTGCTAATTGATGCTCTGATGTGACATGTGTTGAGTCGATGATGATGGAATGCTGTGAGCTCATGCTAATGTGTATATATGTATATGAAAGAGTAAAGAAGAAGAAGAAGAAGAAAAGAAAAACTGTAAAAATTCTGATTTCAAACAAATATCGTTCCCTATTTATATATTCTCGCTCAAACATTTACATTAATAATATCAAAGCTTTGTTATACATGAAAAAGTGGGGGGAGCAGTGTACGATTGCCGCATTAGGGAATAGTATATATTGTAATTGAGAAAAGCCGATTGAATGGAGTTATTTGATCCACCGCCTATTTCTTCTCTGTTTCTCTCTCTTTTGCGTCTGATGCGAGGGGCAGAAATTGACGTAAGATGGATCCATCGTATTCTGTATTCTGACACTACTCTTGCCTCATCTTCGGCGGGTATCATGGCATCAAATCCAGAGATTCAAGGGAAACTTACTGCGGACAAGTCGGATAAATAAGGGAACGTCATGGTGGGTAAGATAGATCCGAAAGAAGCTTTTTTCTTTTGGTTCAAGGAAAAATGTGTGCCCGATGGGGACCGAGAGTAAATCCGATGCTTTCATATGGTCCTTTTTTACCTCTCCTCTTTGTTTGTCTATATGATATACATCACTCTATGGAGCACCACTAATGGGCAATCACTAAGAGAGACATTTGGCAAACAGGCCTCTTGGATAGCAGATCTAGATTCCTTTCGTTTCGAGATATTGGATCTAAATATAAGTGTTTTTGATTTCCAGAAACATAAAGAGTCTGGAATGGCTTGATTCTCTTGGTATAGCGTGGTGTGTGTATGTGTGTGTGTGTGTAATCCCCCATCGCTCCTTTCCGCCGGGAAGAAGGCCTTCATCTCTCACATTGGGGGGGCAGCCACTTGCTTTTGTGAGCTGGATAAAAGATGACACATAAATGATAGATATGAATCATAACATCTAAATTAGCCTCATATCATTGTAAAATGAAATGCTATCGCTTCAGCACATGGTTAGCGCAACAGCTAGCTATGTGTGTGTGTATGCGTGGCATGTGTAACATGATCCACGCTATCCTTCTGTATAAATAACAAAAACAAAAACATTTCTCTCTTCTATACATCTTGCCTCTTTCTTTTTGATTAATAATGTAATACAAAATGCAGGCACCGTTTTATCTGATTTGTTTACAGAGTCTAGAAGACTTGGATCACGGCCACATTTTTGCTGATCCCATCATCAAATATACGCGGCATGGCTTTTATTTCATGGAAAGTGCTTTACATCTCCATTGCTTCAGCCCCCCATCAATACACACAGATCAATGTCGTTGTTGTTGTTGTTGTTGTCTGAGTAGAGTTAATTGTGCTGTGTAACATCCTATTTAATGGTTCTTCCATGCTCCCCCTTTGAACAAAGTGTTACAGAAAGAACCCTTAAGTTGTCTGAATGGGAGATAATTGATCCGACAGTATAGCGTGGAAACAAAGCTGCTGCAGATCGTCAAACAATTCCTGATGAAAATCAGCAACAGCGGCAGCACTCCCGCATTCTTTCGCTTATATGCGAAACCCATACACAATGAGAATATAAACAGCTTTTTGATCTGGATCTTCTTTTTCTTTTCCAATTTACACATGTATCCATATAAAGAAAAAACATTGCTTAGTATACTATTTTTACATGTGCATTGCGTGTCAAAATTTGATCTTGAACTGATGTCGAAAGAAAAAGCAGAAAACTCATGATTTTACATATATGTTGAAATTGATTTTGTCAAATCATAATGCATGGATGAAACAAGGTTTTGATTGCGATTTCTGCGCATAATTCTGGTATGCTGATGATAGTAACCTGTGTGGACTGTCAGTTGATTACAAATACACTTTGGAAAGATGACCAATATACGGTCTAGATGTTTGTACGTCGAAAACACTAAAAATTGGGTTTAGTGGTATCCATGGATACAGATTGTTATCCAAATATACACGGCTTATCTTATGTGTACTATGCTTTGGTTCATGTGCTGCTTATATACACACACACTTCCAATAAAATTCAAAATTCATGCTAAAAAACCCATGAAAGTGTTGCTGATACTTTCCCAGCCTAAATCCAGCATATAAAGAGCAGGATAAGCACCCATTTTTTCTTCTCTCTTGTTATCAATTCATTTCGCAAAATGCCCAAGAAGAACAACGCCAACAAAGACATGACTCAAAAGGTGGATAAGAACCGCCCCAAGTCGAAACATGACAAGAAGGAGGAGCAAAAAAAGCACAAGCAGATGGTTTGTATTATAACGTAATATGAAGGGTGCTTCTTTTTCGTATTCTAAATCGCACAACATGTGTATCGATGCAAAAATAGAAAAATGAAAAGGTTGCTATGGCTAAAAAAGGTTTTGAGACTGGAAATGTCAATTCCAAAAGCTCTTGATTGCATACAAACTTCATGTAGAATCGCATCATCGCTTTTTTTTATACAAACTGCTGTATATAGTATTTGTAAATCAACTGTATGAAAAATGATGAATAAAATGCTTGATTCTTTTTCTGTCGGCAATGTCACAATTCCGTCCATCATGAAGATCACAAGATGAGATCATTCAAGATCATCTTCATTTCTATATCAATATGTTGAAAAAAAAAAAAAAAGGAGATGAGGCTTTATGCCGAAGCGCACAAGTTGCTCCCTCTATGTTTATTTTATCCCAAACTACAGGAGACGACATCGCACGCAATGGACACGAGAGCAGACCCATCAAGGGCCTAAAGAATTCTTTAGACGAAAGAAAGGTGAGCCATTGTTAAAAGCTGAATTTAGCTGTCTGCAGTCTCTTAAGGCGTTCGATTGCTGGGAGTGTGGATGGTAGAAACTGCCAAATCATCGTTGGATAACAATTCTTGAATTCCTGGGCCAAACGATACTTGATCTTTGTTGGATGGCTTCACTAGAGAACCAGTTACCAGAATGTTGAACGATGGGAATCCAAGTATGAGCTTGTTGATGGCGCTGCCACCATCTGCGTCGGTAATGATCGTCTTTTCTGTTGTATAACAAACCCAAATCCAACACGCCCTAGTCAAACAAAGTATGGGCAACAACCTGGGCTAGACATACTGAGGGTGATAGTGGATGGTTCATTTTCAATGTCATCGTGGTTGTCATTTAATTCGTCAATTTCCGTCAATTTCCGTCATGCCTGCTCGCAGAATACAAGTTATTACTTGCTGGCTGTATACAGGATACATGTGATTCGAAGAATTTGTTTGTCTCTTGGATGTTTCTTTAGCTTTTGGAAATGACTCTCCAGTTGTTTCAGCAACCATCTTCAATCAACGATTTAGCTCTTTTTCTGAAGTCAGCATTGCGATCGAAGAACACATTATGATAGCCGCGTTTTTCTGTAAATGGCCCTTTGGATGTCTGCTTGTTGTTGACCTTGAGAGGCTGATGCTTACGTTTGAAATGCTTCTGTAGCGATACAAAACCAGATACTTTATCTTCACAGTGAGAGCAAGTAAACTGACCTTCTACCATGTTCATTGCATAAATTACTACTATAAACAATTGGGTCAATACATAATGATCATTTTGCTCTGGCCAAAACACTACTAACCTCCATTGTCTTGAACTTTGGTATGTTGCTATTAGCATGGTATAATGAAACATGCCTTCAGTCCCTATTCCGTTGGTTCCGGAACCCAAAGTAATGATAAATGCATAGTTATTAGATCCCGCGAGATCGCTTCCTCTTGCTACATGTTCGGAAAGCTTTGGGGCAATGACTGCAGCTAAAGAGTACTGCGAGGTTGGTTTTCTTTGTTAGATATTGATGGAAAGAAGATGACCTTTTGAATAAAGAAAGAAACAAGAAAGCTTCTGAGGTTCAGTGATTAAATAGCAGTGCTGATGGGGTTTTTGGTGACGCGGGATGTAGTCAATGTGCAATGATGCACTCTGTTAATGAGCCTTGAAGTCATTTGATACTTTACAACAGCAATTACAAGCTCGATCTAAACTTTTTCGTGTCTCTCTTGTGCGCACAATGCACTGTTTCGCTAGATGATGAACCACAGACCATCAAATCAGATGTTAATAGGCGCAATGTTCAGTGAGCAGCCCTCAAACGCATTTACCACTGTAAAATCAAGAGTTTAAATCGCTTGTATCTCGCCAACAAAGCGCGATATCGGCCTCAAAACAGGTGTCATCGTGTTCTACTACCTAACATTAGGCTATGGATCACTTTTCAGCAATTTTTTGGGGGTCGAGTGGATCATCGATTTCTGGCAAATTTTGCCTTGTACTAGCAAGGGAAAAATTGATGATTTTGAATGATGGAGG
>JAXQGS010001326.1:0-10106 GCA_037040325.1 Mucor sp. M7501 | reverse complement strand
CTTGCTTGCTAATTTCTTTTCACATTGTGCACAGTAAAAGTTGGGATCCTCCGGGTCAATGGTAGCATCGTGGTTGATTATTGATCTTGTTGGCAGCACCAAGTCGTGAATGAGTTTGAGATGGGTTCTAAAGCTATCTCTGTTGGCCAAATGCTTCTCGCATTGTGCACAATAGAATGTGGGATCATTGATGTTGATGGTGGCGTCAGGATTCACCTCTGGCCTTGCTCTTGTTGGCGGGGACAGCTTGTGAACACGCCTCAAGTGATCAATGAAGTTATGTCTACTTGTCATGTGTCTTTCACATTTTGCGCAATAAAAGCTGGGATCATTTATATCAACAGGAGCATCAGGGTTTGGAGGTGCCACTTTCGGTATGAGCAGTTTGTGCATGTAATTCAAGTGCATAACAAACTTGTCTCTTGTATCGAATGTTTTCTCGCATTTAGCGCAATACTTGTTGGGGTAGCGTGTGTTAATCTCTGCATCTGGATTCACTTCTCTCAGGCGAGGGAGTGCCATGTGATGAATACTTTTACAGTGTTTACGATAACTAGCAGACGATTGACTTTGCTTCTTGCATACACAGCAGTACCAATTGGGATCAAGTGGATCAGGTAAACGACTGGGATCATGCTTTTTTCTCGAGTTTACTTTGATGTAGTGAACAACAAGGAGATGTTCACGGTAAGTTTGCTTGGTCTGGTAGCTTTGCTTACAGACACGACAGTTGTGGTTGGGGTCATCCACATCTGGCTCCACTTGTCCTGCCCTTTGAGCTGGTAGATCCAGAGAATGGACTCTTACTAGGTGCACTTTGAATTTTGCTTTATTCGCAAAAGTGATGTCGCAAACGCAGCAATAGTTGTTGGGATTGTTGATATCTGGCTTTTGCTGGTTGACTTGCTGTTTGGATTCCTCGTCAATCTTGTCTACCTTGTGACGGACAAATAAATGTCTCTCGTAACCAGTCCGTGTCATAAATGAGAGGTTACAAGCGCTGCAAATCGCCTCGCTATATATCGACATTCGACTACTAACATCAACAGTGGGCCTCATATGATGCACTGTATAGCAATGCGATCTAAAAAGGCGTTCGCTTTTGTAGCTCGTTTTGCACACTTTGCATGAAAAGCTTGGGTCATGTAGATCAGGTAATTCAGCTTGATTTTCAGTCATCTTGTGGACGCCTGCACAATGATTGTGATAATGTTGTTTCGACAAGTAATCAGTGTCGCATGATGCGCAGTGGAAATTGGGATCATTCCAGTCAGGACGAATACCAGGGCGCTGTGGTTGTACCTCCATGCCATGGACATTAATGAGGTGACTCCTGTAATATTTCCAGTGCTTGTATGCACGCTGGCACGAACAGCAGTAGAGGTCTGGCGTTTCGGGATCAGGAGCTACATTGGCGTCGGGTCCTCTTTTCAAGGCGATAAAATGACACGCTTTTAGATGTAAACGGTATTTTGCTTTGGTAGAGAATGTCTTTTCGCAGCTCTGGCAAAAGTGATTTGGGTCATGGACGTCTGGCTCCAAATGCATGTGCTTGATAGATCTAATGGTTGCAGTGATCCTGTGCACGGTTCTACGATGCTCCTGTAGTAACTGTAAGCTGTCTTTGACTTGGAGACAAAGACGGCACTGATAGTAATATTCCTTGGCATGCTTGTATAATTCTGATTGCGTGCTGTTGGTTAGTTTATTCCTCTTTGGCATGTGTCAGTATATCTACCTAACGCGGGTTTGGGTTCTGATGGCTCTTCCTTCTTTATTGCCTTGTCCGTCTCCTCATTTGGCTCCACTTGTATGTTGCTGGTGATGAGCGTCGAGGTGAATGGTTCCTCTTGCTTGACCAGAGAAGTGCTGCTTTCTGACTCTTGTTTGACTTTGAGTGTACAAGCATCAGATACAGAAGCATAAGCTTTACAAGATGCATTGGGTTCAAGTGAACAGTCTTCCCGTTTGATAATGACAGCAACACGCCTAGCTCTACTCCTCAATTTCATCTTGTGAGATAATAGTATGAGAAACACAAAAGAAAAGCAAACAAAAGTCTCTGTTGAAACGCGACTCTTTTGCCACAAAAGATGGTGTAACAAACGTTTGATTTGAGCATGAGCCAGTTGGCTGCTACAGGTTGACCTTTAACAGGTTCTTTATTGTTTGATACTATGGTACTCTATCTAACAACGTCTCTGTCGCGTAGTAATTGCTGTATAGTCTGGTGTCCTGAGCCCATTCTATACGGGAAACCCTTGACGAAATCTAATTTTTCATTATTTTATTACAAATTATCAAATCCTACTAATATACGAGCTCTCATCCACCCTCACCTGCCTCTTAAATCGAGTTGTGATTGTATTGACTATGATATGCTTTCTAGGATATGAAGGCACAGGAAACACAGGCAATCAATCATGATGATTTCTGTACGATTCATTCAGCGCAAAAAGTAGTATAAATCAAGCGTCCATGTCTTTTTCATATGATGCTGTCCTTCTCAAGCCCGTCGCCTAGCAACCCAAGACATATACAGCACATGGCAACCCATCATCCGGTTGATCTGACATGCTGCAGTCACTGGCTTGTTGAGATCAACGGCACGAAAGCAAGAGGTGTTTCAAATACCAGCCCATCACATTTTCAATACAAGGGGTTTTTTTTACCTTTTTCTCTCTCCTTTTTTCACCTGTCAACATGTTCATTCTAAAACGAGCTGGCAGTTCAGCATGGACTTCCGGCATCAAGATCAACAAATCCTTCTTGAGCACCTACTCCAATGTGATTACCGACATGACACATCGTGGTCTTGTATCGAATGTGACAAGGTAAAAGCCAAGGTTACATTGCACTGAACTTTTTTTGCATGATGAATGCTGATACTGTCTAGTCCTGAAGTAACTGAAAAGACCAACTCACCTACCGCTATTTACTGTGGTGTTGATCCTACCGCCAAAAGCCTTCATCTGGGAAACTTGGTGACATTGATGGGATTGCTGCATTTCCACGTCAGAGGACATCAAACCATTGCTCTCGTCGGTGGAGCTACTGGCAGCATTGGTGATCCATCAGGCCGTAAATCAGAACGTGTGCCATTATCGCAAGACGTGCTCAAGATCAACGTGGCTGGTATCGAGAGTCAGATCCATCGATTCTTCAAAAACGGAGCTGCTTACGCCAAACGACATGGATTCGATCAAACGAACCATCTGACACCCAAAGTATTGAACAATTACAGCTGGTTTAGCTCCATGACAGCCATCGATTTCCTGAGTTCAGTGGGGAGATTTGCTCGCGTCAACACCATGTTGGCCAAAGAAAGTGTGAAATCAAGAATGGATACAACACAGGGCATCAGTTTTACAGAATTCTCGTATCAATTGTTGCAGGCGTACGATTTCTGGTACCTCTACAAGCACCACCAATGCAGAATTCAGGTGAGTGGTGTGTATTGTCTGTTCCAAGAGATGACATGGCTCAATGTGCAATGCGTTAGTTGGGTGGCAGTGATCAATGGGGTAATATTACAGCCGGTATCGACATGATTTACAGAAAGAGACAGCAAGAAGAGGAGCAAGCAGAGAAAAAAGATGACATGGAGTCAAGAGCATTTGGTATCACCATCCCATTGCTGTTGACCTCCACCGGCGAGAAATTTGGAAAATCAGCTGGTAATGCTGTTTGGCTGGATGAGTCCATGACGAGCGTGTTTGATTTTTATCAGGTTTATATTGCTGCTGCTGCCTAGTCATTGACAATGACTAATCTCTTTCTTTTTGGCTAGTTTTTGATGAAGACGACAGACAGCGATGTTGGCAAATACTTGGAGATGTTTACATTTTTGACAAAAGAGCAGGTCTCTGGCATTATGGCCCAACATCAGCAATCCCCTGAATCAAGAATTGCACAGACTACACTTGCCAACGAAACGACTGAACTTGTCCACGGCAGTGATGGCTTACGTAAAGCAAAGACGGCCACCCAAGTGCTGTTTGGCGATGACCTAAGCACTTTATCTGGGGACCACATTATTGAAGCATTCAAGTCTGACGCTAATCGATTTATTCAATTGGAGAGATCAGCCGTTATTGGTGCAGGGCTGGATAAGGTTGCATCTATTACAAATGCTGCAAAGTCTAAATGTAAGCCTATCTAAATTCGTGTTACACATTGTACTCACTATTTCGTCGTATATAGCTGATGCACAAAAAAAGATCAAGGCCGGTGGATTCTATCTAAACAACCAACGCGTAACCAATGTCAAGCAGACCATTGAGGAATCCAATTTAATAGACGGCAAAGTGTGTGTGCTGCGAAGTGGCAAGTCTTCCTACTACTTGATCCAAGTCGTTTAGAATAAATGCGTCGCCTTGTTGGTGTTGTACACACATGTTTTCGAGTGTGATGAGAAAAACCTACAAGTTGATAATTTATATCGTGTCACTTTTCATTATAATATACATTTAGATTCGATCAAACATTCATATGCTTTTAATCTTTCATATGATAGCCGCCAAAATTAGAGTGCACATTGGACGGCCACGCGAGATGTGCGACTTGGGCATGTATATATAAACCCTCCTCCATTTTCGTCCCCTTGTTTATTCCACTTTCTCTCTTCTTCCTTAACCTCACTATGCAGCACACCACTCGTCATTCATTTCACGATTGTCCCTTGAGATCATCTTCGTTGCTCATTGTCAGCAAGGAGAAGCAGACCATTGTTACTGCCACGGATGAAGTCTTTAATATGCTTGGTTATGAACCCACCCGTTTAATTGGCAAATCAATCGATATCCTTCAGCTTTGTTCAGCCCCTACTAAAAAGTCCTCCTCCTCCTCCTCCTCTTCTTGCTGCTATACCCTTCGCCATGCATCCTGTGGCGACATACCCTTTGACATTTGCTCTCATTTCGATCCATTGGCCAATGCCACTGATCTGGAATACTGGCTAATTCGACCCATTCAACGCATGACAACAACACCCAGCATCCATAACACCTGCGACAACACAACAAGAGGACCAGTAACCATCCTACGACTCAGTCCATTTGGCACCATTGAACATGCTTACCCATCCTCTGAATTCCCTCAAAAGCCGCATGAACTCAGAGGTCATCCCATCATGTCGTTTGTCCACAAATCAGATGTTCGGTTTCTGTGTGAAAGACTAAGCAAGCTCCCACGACGAACCTTTGCAACATTCAAGGTGAGATGGCTAAAGCAACATCCAAGGCACACTATGGAAGACCAGTTTGAATGGGTGGCATTTACCGTCATGAACTCACCTAGACGATTATCGTGTTCAGCAGTGGATGATCCTCAAACAAGACCTACGTGCATTATTCGACCTATTTATGACACAACAACAAGCACAGAAGAAAAGGAGAAGAAAACAGAGAATACATCATACTATGCACTATGGGATACATTACTGCTGCCAGTCAGGTCCGGCATCAGCACAATTTACAGCACATTGGACGCATTGCATGCTGCTATGGATGAAGGGAGGTCGTATGTGGTACAGTTCTTGGGACATTTGATTACACATTTTCTCAAAGTGTCAAGTGAATTACTGTACCATGCTGCATTGGAATTTGAAGGATATCCAAACCACAGCCATGACGATAGCGATGAGAATAGCAGTAAGAAGAAAGAAGAATTGCTTGTCTCTGGATCTTCGACATGTGATACAAATACCATCAAAGTGACGCTTGACAATTGCATATGGTCCGTCCCTCTACTCATCAACAACTCGCTCCATAAATCAAATCTTTCAACCATGTCTCTTACAAAACCCACAAAATCCAAGCACAAACGCCATCACAACTAGTGTAGAAACCCCACACACACACATCTATATGTGTAAATATGGATTAGATCTTTTATGTAACTTATACTATGAACCAAATTATTTATGATATTCCCCCCCAACCATGTTTTTTTCTTCTGTAACACACGAATAAACAGCATATGCTTTTCTTGTTCAATTCGGCTGCAATTGTTGGGTTTTCTTTTCGGTCATAGCATGGACACAATAGCCTAACATATTTGAACCGTGTAACATGCGTACCCTTTTGTTTACACGTGAGTTTTGAGCCAGAGGTTTTTGAAGCTTGTACAATGATCAGAGGCAGTAAGACAACTAAAAAGCCTTAATGTATCCTTTGGTTCCATCTTACATTCAAATGGCAAACAGAGACGCTACACACACCGAGGTAGAGGACAAAGACAAGCAACTTGTATACTCGTCGACCCATTACTGTTGAAGTCAAAGCAACAAGCAATGAAGAGATAAAAGAGATGGCATAATAGCGCACCAATTGTCTTCAGGATGAGCACTGATTATTGCCAGCCGCCGCCAAAACTGATTAAAATCCTGATTTATTTTTCAATCCAAACCATTAATTTCCAATGATTATCCCAAACCCCCCTTAAGATATCTTGGAGTACTTTTTAAGGCCTACCCAATGATACCAACTAAAACTAGTGTTTCGAATAAACTTACTGGGAAATACTTGAAGATATGAAATGAGGTTTCTAGCGAAAATGTCGATACTCTTCATAAGAAGGTCTCACAAAAAGTGATTTTAATGGTTGTCTGCCTCGGATTGATAGGAACGTTTTGATTTAATATGTAGCATAGTTTTTTTTTTTAGTTTTTGTGGTAAAGAACGCGATCGTTTAACTTCCAGTGATTTCAACAAGGGGTAGCTTGCTTTTCAATGATTTTTTTTTTGGTCCCAAAAAAGTTAAGCAAAGATACCAGTACAAAATATAAACAACAGATGAAAGCAGCTGTTTAGCGCTATTTGGCTGTTCAAAACCACTTATAACGTGAGAGATCATGTCTCAAAACATCAAATTTCGCTGCGATTTTCAAATATTGAAGCAGCAAGATGTAAGTCTTCTAAAATGGTAAGCTGACTATTTCCATCGATAAAGATGTGGACATACTAAAGTAAAATACAGATTTAGAATGAGTTTATATAATACTCTTAAAGCTCTTTGACCCTATGTAGTCGAATAGGCTCAGAAGATGAACAATTAACCAAATGCAGATCTGTCATTTGCTTCAGGAACGCCAATAACAAGCTCCGATTTGACAGGTGCACACCGCTCAGGGGTAATATATTCAACGCATTATTATTCAGACTGTGCAACGCTATTCTTGTGAATTTAGAATGTGGATGCTTTCGATAAATGACGTGGCAAACGCTCATAACTGAATGGAACTGTCAGATAAACAGTTGGATGATAGCCGTGATGGCCAATATCAGCGCATCATGTTGAGCGTTTGTTTATTTTAATCTATGCAGGCTCAAATAAGCAAGTAAATAAACAAGCAAAGCGCAATTCTAACCCTAATGGTTTGCTGTTGATACATTGTATAAAGACCTGTAAAATAAGTGATATCAAGCTGCTTTTCTATGGATCCACCAGGCTGTTGGTTGAATTGCATATGAAATGAGCCTTCTTTACTATATGTTTACCTCATAGGGTCTCTCGTAAAGCCTTCAAACAATAAACAAGCATAGTACACATCCAAAATTGGAATTATTGCGTTTGCTCGCTATAGACTTGCATATACATTGAATTAAAAACGATTCCTGAGACGTCAAATTTGTTCTGATCGTTGTTTGACACCCTCTTTCTCTTCCAACTGACAAATGCTGATTGACAGAGTAAGCATCGTGGCAACAATACTCTTATTGTTGCTACCCCATTGTGGGCGAGTGTCAGCAGTAGCATATACTCCAAAAGTCGATTTTCTGGCAGATCTTCGTCCTACAGGTGGAGTAGCTACAGATCCAGATTACGACAAGCGATGTATTACCGATGATGACAGCGTGGTAAGAGATAGAACAGAAGTACAGACTTGTTTTACTGATCTCTCTCTATGTCTGTCGCGCTTAGCTCCGTCACTTTCAAGTATTCATCCACCAAAAAGTGACACTGGGAAGATATTATTCATCGTATGGGCCCTTTTGTGCGCTGAACAGTATTGAGGCAACTGGATACACCATCAACTCTCGAAAAGAAGTAAATTGTGCAAGGACGCCAGCTACGTTGAATGATACTGGTCTTGCTTCTCTTGGAACCACATTGCCATTGGGCGTGGCTGTGATGGGTCGAGTGAATGTGCGATCAAACTTGCTAGCATCAACTACTCCTCAAAACGTATTGTTCGGCGATAGCAGGTGCTCATATCAAGCAGCAGACTACAACACATATAGAGAAGACTATCTGGATGCTAGAACCAAGATTTTTTCTAGACTTGGGTCAACTTCACCGAATCTCTTGCTGGATTCCTCAAAAAAAGTCTCTAAAATTGGATCAAAAAATTCGGCTTATTATGTGATGAAATTCTGGGGCTGTAGTGGAACTTCGTGTCTAGTGCTTAATCCATTTGCTGATTCAGTAGCGGATAGCATCTTGTTTGGAAAAACACCTTGGACAGGTCCAGTGAATAGTCAGTATCCAAGTGATGGCGTGGTAGTTTTTATGGTAAGTTTTTCAAAGAAAAGGCAAACATTGGAGACATTCTCGTCTAAAAAGCAATAAGTAGGTGCATGTTATTGGCAGCACTTTGACGCTTACAGGAGGCAGATTATCCGCCGGGATCCAACCATGTAGAGCCATTTGGTACTTTGTACGTGTTGATGCGATTGGAAACCAAGCATCAAGCCCCGGAAGTACATTTACCTTAAATCGCTCCACATCTGACTATTTGGCGGGCACAGTTATCGCTCCTGATGGTAAGTTTGACATGTGTACATGTATACATTTATCTGACGTTTGTTTGCTGTATTTATAGCATTAATCGTCGATAGCCCCACGGCTGGGTTTGCTGGAAAGTTGCTTGCTTACGGATACAGCTGGCAAAACTCGAGCCAAGGCACGGATATTCTTGATTTCGCTGCAGTTGGAGACACTTGCGACGACTATAATGCATGCTACCCACCAAGCAATTATACACTGTCCGCATTCACAACCACTACAAAGACACTTACATCAACAACATCCAGTCAAACTACACAAACAGCCTATCAAACCATTACTGTTCAATTCACAAGCACTCGGGTAGCATCGACAGCAACAGCAACCAGCTTGCTCACCGTGCCATTGACTGTTACATCCACCACCACCGTACCTTCTACAACCAGCCTTACCGTCTATAAAAGTAGTACAAAATACAATACCAACACCGTCACCACCACAGAGTTTGATCCTACTTATACAACTGCAACCTTAACTACAACGACAACATCGACATCAACTTCAATCGAGCCTACAACAACCATATCCGTGAAAACCAACATCTTCACAAACCTGCTCAATTTCTATGAAACAATGACTATCACCATCACCGATTTGACGAGTACAACTACCACTACAACGGCAACCACAGGGGTGTCAACAGTGCTGGGAGATCAGACGGTAACCATGTGTAATTCCAGAGAGTGTACCGGCGGTGAAACTGGGGACTATACCATCACTCTGTGTGGTAGCACCGCGTGTGAGGCAACAGGAGGAAACACAGAGAAGCAAACCTTTACCATGTGCGGAACAGATGAGTGCACGAGCGATCAAGAACCAAGCGCAACCATCACCATGTGCGGGACAAGTGAGTGCCCTATCACCATGTGTGGAACCAGCATTTGTGATTCAACTGAAAGCGGTGATATTACCCTCAGTGTCTGCGGTGGTGTCCCCTGTGATAGCACCAGCCATCATACTGTCACTATATGTGGTTCGACAAGATGCTCAGAAGGCGAACTGCCTTCAGAAACTCTTACCTACTGTGGTACTACGGAATGTCCTGTAACAATGTGTGGAACTACCATATGTGATTCGACTGAAAGTGGTGATATTACTCTTCCTATGTGTAATGGCGAACCCTGTGATAGTACCAGCCATCACACTGTTCCATACTGTGGCCCTACTCGATGCTCAGAAGGTGAACTGCCATCAGAAACACTTACTTATTGTGGTACTACGGAATGTCCTGTTACAATGTGTGGAACTACCATCTGTGATTCTACTGAAAGTGGTGATATTACTCTTCCTATGTGTAATGGCGAACCCTGTGATAGTAC
>JAXQGS010001325.1:0-10225 GCA_037040325.1 Mucor sp. M7501 | reverse complement strand
AGGATTTGAACCTGCGCACGCAGAGCGTATATGATTTCTAGTCATACTCCTTAACCACTCGGACAAAGCGACTTGTTGTGATTTCAAAATTTTGATGTTTGTTAGGGATCATAAGTAATAACTTGTAATCACGTGATACTCATTCTGTATCAAGCATTCACTAATGTCTTTCTTTGCCAAATTCAGGGATGCGTATCCAGATAGACTTTCAAACTATTAGATGAGCTTCCGGGTTCAAAAGCGCTTACTTTTTCTGATTGCATCATGTCGAATACAATGTGAAATTAAATCTGTTAAAGAATTGCACATTTAATGAGAACCCATCCTTTAAATGGATCGATATACTTTCCATTACGTTAAGGCTCACCACATAATAATAGGCTGTAATAAAAATAGCCTTTCTGTCTACTCGATAAGTGAAATGTAAATTGTAATTATTATGATTTATTCAGAGAACCCAAGAATAAACCATACCTAAAGTGTGAGACCTTGCTAGAACATTTGGCACTAAAATAACAGATTATGCTCTTTTTTATAAGCTGTTATTCCAAAGTTTCTTTAAAAATTCGGTGAATTGTCTCTGCTAACCACTAAAATGTTGCAAAATAGAATGCTATTATACGGTTGGAACTACATTCAGCTTGGCCTTTAAATGATTCGAGCAGCACAATACAATTTACCATTGTTTTTGGTAAAGATTATTGAGGCAGCAGACATGAATATCTTGTAAAAGAATCATCTAGGCTGACTCCATGAACGCATTTAAGCCCCTGACAAAGACTACAAGAATGCCCTGGCATCTTGCTGAATTACATAGAAGCCTGTATACACCACGTTGTCTCGTCATGATGTACCTTGTATTGTAATGGACAAACTCATAAAAGAAAACTTAAACAAATATCAAAATTTGCACATCAACACAAAGTGATTGGACTCTTTTGTTCCATGATAAGTTGCTAATGCTCAAATAGACTATGATCTCGCTTCTCAAACTTACTAATATACCTATACAGGTGCATGCTAAAGATCAACTTGCTTTGACTGGCTTTAAGGCGAATTGTGAAAATCACACTATGATTGGGTCGGCACCGAAGGTGGCAAACGCGCTTATTTCTACACGAGATAATGGGGCCTAGAAAAAATATTTTCTTTTCTTTCTTGTTCAACACATCTCATTGCAATGTAAGTGAAATATTCAATGCCATAGATACACGCAATTCTTATTAGTTTACTTGATTTTCTCAAACAGTGATGGAAACAAACGAAGTAGCAACCAATAATTGGGCCACTTTGAGCCCTAAACGTGTTCCTAGTAATCAACAGGTTTTACCTGATAGCCCTGATTACATGGATAAATACAACACGAATTCAGACGATCTTCGACCTACATCTAATCTGAACTCGTCGACATCGTCCACCATCAATCACATCTTACGCCAGCAAAACCTTGTTGTTGTTGGTTCTCATGAAAAGCCCATCACCTTGGGTCGTGGCGGTTCTAATACAATTAAAATTGGTCGCCGCAACAGACAGATTAGTCGTGTTCACGTTTCCATCGCTTTCAACAATGAAACAGAGCAATTCGAGCTGACAGTGTTAGGATTGAATGGTGCTTGTGTCGATAACGTTTCATATGATCAACATGGAGTTGCACCTCTCGAAGATAACAGCTTTATCGATGTCGTGGGCGATCAATTTCATTTCAAGATGCCTCCTCCACCATCTTCAGTCAATTTCGCTGATAAAATTCAACAACAAATGCAGCAACAAGAGGTCAATGAGATTGTCATCAAAAAGAACACTGATATTCTCAGAGAAATGTCGCCCGAAGCAGAACAACAAGAGGAACCCGTTGTTGAGGAAGCAGCAGTATCATTACCCATCAGCGAAGAGATAGTTGAAGCACCCCAAATGGAGCAAACAACTGCAGCAATCACATTCGAGGAAAAAGCACAAGAGGACGAAGCATTCCCCTCTGATTTGTTACCTGATGAAGCTCTTTCTCCAGTTGAAAAGGAGTTATCTCCTGAAATCAATATCGAAGAGGAAATTGTCGAGCCAGTGAAGCAAGAGATTGTTGCACCTGTTGAAGAAGCAAAGCCTGTTGAGAAGAAGCTTAGCAAGAAAGAAATCAGAAGAGCACTCAAGAGAGAGGACAAGAAGAAGGCATTGATTTTGCAAGAAAAGAAGAAGCAACATCTTGAGGAAGATTCCAATGATTACGCTGAAGTCATTATCGATGCACTTGGTAAGAAGGGATATGGCTTTTAGTATGTGTTGCCAAACAGTACTAACATTGCATCATGATAGTCTTTTCACGTACATCCTCAATGCCTATCAGTGATATTTGCTCTCGTATTCTGAAGGCCAATCCAGCTTATGCCAAGGAATCTCGCGAGATTTGGATTGAACGCATCACCTCAGTGTTGAAGGATAGACCCTTCTTTGGCGAGATCCAACGTAAAGGCAAGACAGCAGATGGATCGCCTACCGAGAACTTGTACTATTACAACAGTGAATTGGATCCTGTCGAATGGCGTCGCGCAACATATACACAGGTTGGACGAAGCGCTCGTAAATGTACCTTAAAAGACAAGCAGTACTTTTGGAAGATCCCGCCCAAGTTGGGTCGTCATAGAAGCTCTTACATTCCTCCTTCAGCATCTGATCTGAAAAGACAAAGAGTAACTAACGATCAGGAGCAGCAGGATGAAAATGCTGATCCCAAGAAAATCAGATACTAACCACCATCATTCTGCCCGTATATATACATAATCTCCTTCCTATCATATAACCTCACTTTTTTTTCCCTCCTCCCCCCTTCTTATCATTGCTCTTTTCTTTATATTTATAAATCTTTTTTTCTCTAATCTTTCATGCTGTTTAGTATCAAATGAAGCGATTTTATTCATGTTGACGATATAGTTTAAAGCTTAGCATTGCTGTTCTTGTTCAAGATGCAGTCGGCAATATGCAATGCGATAGCCTCAGTTGTCACCATGGGATTGACGCCAGAAGCTGTTGGGAAGACAGAGGCATCAGCAACATACAAATCTTTCACTTCCCAAGTCTCACCGGTGGGCTTGACTACAGAAGTCTTTGAGGAGATACCCATGCGGTTGGAACCCATTTGATGAGCACAGAAAACACCAGCACCTTCTTGAGGGAAGCCATACTTGGCAACCTGCTGCTTCCAAGCAATAAAGCGAGGATTATCCACACGAGACTCTTCAGAATCCTTAAAGACAAATGGATCTACACCAAATTGGCCAGTTTGAACCTCGCGAGCACCAGCAGCAACCAGGATATTGAGGGAACGCTCAATGCCAGCGATCAACGACTTGCGATCGCGGCTAGACAAGTTGAAGTCAACAATGACATTGTCCTTGTCGTCATAACGGACAACACCAGTCGAGTCTTTATCACGAGACAAAATCAAGATGGGGGCACAGCGATCGTAGCGCATCATCAATTCTTTGTGAGCAGCAGCACCGCGCCAGGGCAAGACTGTGGAGAAACTACCAGGATGAAGACAGGGCACTTCCAACTTGGCACCATAGCCGTCATTCTCGACGCTTTCTGCGACACCACTGACAGCGGTCATAATGGAACCTTGGAAGGTACGGATTTCACGATCAAAGAAACCAAACGTGATGGAACAGGGATGAAGTCTCAAGTTGCGGCCAATGTTCTTGTTCTTGAGGCCACTTCTCATCAAAACACCGGGTGATTGCAAAGAACCAGCAGAAACAACCACTTGATTGGCCTTGATAGTAACCTTGCGATCATAGTTGACGGCACATTCAACACCAACGGCTCGGCCATTCTTGGTGATAACTTTGTTGACCTTTGTCTTGACCAAGAATTTGGCATTGTGTTGATTTGCATCACGGAGCCAGGTGTTCATGGAGCCGTTTTTGATGCCTGCTCTACAGCCAGTGTAGCAAAATTCGCATTCATGAGGCTTGCCGCCAGTGTTTTGAGGGATATCAGAAACAGGATAGCCAAGAGCCCTTGATTCAGTATTTGTTAATCAGCTTCATACAGCATATTCATAGGTACTTACTTGCAGCCATCAATTAAGACCTGGTTGGATTTGTTGTGCACGATACCGTCAGTGGTAGCGCCGATTCTTTCGAAAACTCTGTCGAGATCATTGGCAAACTTTGAAACAAAATGAGTAACTGGATTGATGACAAGCGCTTTTCCCCTCTACCTTTGGTGATAAAAAGTGCGACAAGCCTTGCTTTGCCCATTCCTCACGAACGAAATGTTGAAGCTGTCCCACAAAAGTTAGTTCCACTAGGCATGCAATCAATCTACGCAGCGAATTACCTTGAGAGATGCACACCAGTTGACGGTAGTTCCACCGCCAAAGACACTGCCAGCCAACATAGAAATAGAACCCTCGTAACTGGGAGCAAATCCACCATATTCATACAGGTTTTCAAAGCCCTTGGACTCATCAACAATGAATTCATCTTCATGATGGTAAGCACCTTTTTCAACAACGAGGACTGATTTACCCGCTTTGGCTAACTGACTAGCAACAACACCTAGAGGATAATGCAAAACCTTAATTCCTGTATACCTTGCACAAAATAAATACGGTGCTTTGTTCAGTCTACTTACCACCACCAGCACCACTTCCAATAATAACGACATCAAACTCCATATTATCTTGCACTTGCTCGGGCGTCAACATGTCTAATCTGTCGGGCACATTCTCGTACTTTTGATCCTTGATCAGATCGTTGTAATGCATGGCAATACCCAGGTCCTTGGTGTGTGCGGCGTAGGCAGGATGGCAGGATAACGAGTGGAAGGTCTTGTAAAGCAATCTTAATTGTGGCAAGAACGAGTTTTTCCAGTTGATGAAGATGGCTTCACGTTCAGCCAAGGGGAGGTTCTTGAACTCATCAAAATGGCCTGTCAATGCAAAGGTACCTGCGCGCGATGCTAGCAGCGAGAGCATCAATAAGAGCTCCTTGCGCTTGTCTGGTAATACGGTTCGGTTGACAAATTGCTTGATAGTCTTTAATGACTGAAGTGAGGTGCTGGTCAGTTTACAAAAGTTGCGGACCTGCTCTTCGGTGTGTGTGTCTTTCAACTTTAAAACGAGCGCATCTTCTTGTTCTTTGGGAAGAGGCGCAATAAACGTATCCAAGATGACTTTGAGTGTCTCTAGTTGGCCTTCGTTGAATTCGATAGAGGGCGAGACACGGAAACGAAAGGGATCTGCAGACATGTTTTGTGAGAAAGAAAGAAGGGAGGTTGTCGAAATGGATCTCTGCAGATTTCCCAGTTTGATTTATACTCTAATTTCATCACGTGTTTTGTGTGGGGAAATAGCTTTCCAAAATTGAAGGGGCAAATCCACACATAAGTTTTAATTAGCTCAATTTAGACACAATTGCTTCACAGGAACAAGGCATAAACCCGCAGGGTTCACACATTGAATCCCACATTACCAAGTGCCATTCCCACCAGAAAACTAGGCAACCAAATATGCCATTGATCCATTCAATTGTTGACATGAATGCGAATGCAAGAAACCGATCGAGCAGTAATCATTTATTGATCAGATATGGCTATTTTTTGTCGTATGATGCATTGTGGTTTTGGTAGCTCCAACCGTTTTGTATTTGTCCATAAAAAGAAGAAAAAACTGACAAATATCGATCCAAATCGTACATGTCAAGCAAATCTTGGTCCATGTATTGGCCCCTTTATGAAGCGTACAGTTGTTTATGGTATGCATCCCGCATCTTGAATGGGGTGTGAGCCTTTACAACACACTCACTCGTTTACGTGGAGGCCCCCACTCTATTATGGGATGATAGATTTGCCGATTATTGCTAGACGATACACTGTAAATATACGAAAAATATCTAGCGAGAACTGATATTCTGTGCTAGTCGAGTCAAATCAAGGGCCAAATACATCCACACCCCCCACTCAATTGCAGAACCGATGCATGAAAATTCGAATACAAGACTGGAAATTCTAAATTTGACAATCAAAAGCCAATTTTCTTCAAGCATCATCCATTGATCAACATGTTTCCTCCGAGCAAAAGAAGTTTGAGCCTACCATTTGTGCAAAAAGTAGGTTGCCCTGATGAAGATCAAAGTGGATCAGTGTCGTCTCTGCCTTTGCTTTGCGAACCAAGTTTCCTATTTTTGCTGTGATGGTTGCTATGCAACATGTATGTTGCTATGACATGAAATTTAGCTGTTATGTGATTTCAAGATACATGATCGCTCATATTGTATAGACAATGGCACTGTAACACATGGTAGACGTCTATGGATCAGCATTAATGTTAACAAATCAACAGCCCATTGTACCAATGGCAGTACACAGCCCGCTAGAATAAAAGGCACTTCAAAACATTTGTTTTATAGTCTTCTCCTTGAAACAAATCACAAGAAGGATCAAGGGATTAAATGATTGACAATGGCTCCCAAATCTCGACTGAATGAATTTGTTCATGTGAGATTTTTAACATGCGATGACGTTGTGATTGTTTGCGGATGTTTGCACTATATTTAAAACCTCGTATTTCCAACAACTGCTTGACCTCTATCGCAATCTTTTATCATCTTGAATCATGTCGAGCACAAATCCCCCTAAAGCAAGAAGAATTGCAGTACTTGGAGCTCGTGCTGTAGGTGAGTAACAAGACAAAAGGACGAATGCTGCGAGGATGCACTAAACATCAACAAGGCAAATCATCATTGGTCATCCAGTTTTGCGAGAACCATTTTGTAGATAGCTATTATCCCACCATTGAAAATACCTTTACAAAGACCATCAAATACAGAGGAAACGGTAATATTCAAGGGCTTGGTAACGATGGCAATGACGAATACTGAGATGGTGTTTTTCATACAGAGTATAGTGTGGAGATCATGGATACAGCAGGCCAAGATGAATACTCTATTTTATCATCTCATCATGCATCCAGCATGAATGGATACGTTCTCGTGTATTCGATTTCCTCGAGATCTAGTTTCGACATGGTCAAGATTATCCGCGACAAGATTCTGGATTTCACAGGATTAGAGAGTGTGCCTTGTGTAATTGTAGGCAACAAGTCTGATTTGAACATTCAGAGACAAGTTACCTTGGAGGAGGGCAAAGAGCTGGGTCAACAATGGCAATGTCCCACCATTGAGACTTCTGCCAAGCACGATGAAAATGTTTGTAAGTTTGTATAATGTACCTTATAAAGGAACCTCAAAAAGCTAATCCACCCTCTTTTAGCTAAAATATTTGATTTGCTTATCGCTCAAATTGAAAATGCTAATAAACCCCCCACAGAAGAAAAGGGCGGATGCACTATTTCGTAATACCACCAACTAAATAAAATGCTGAATTTAAGCTTCTTTTGTTTTGCACTCTTTTTTCTTTTTTTTTTCCACTTCAGTTTTAATGGCAACACATTATGATAATTTAGATAGACTACTACTGGTCTTTGTTCATGGATTCAGGGGCACTGATACCAGTTTTAAAGCAAGTACAGCGTTGACCATCAAAGCGAGCATAATGAGCTAACAATAGATACTTTTTGCAGGACTTTCCCAACAGGCTCCAGACGATACTGACAAATACAGTCAAAGCAGATGTCAGCGCCATCGTATATCCATCATACAAAACTGCTGGGTAAATGGCGCACAGATGGTAAACAGCAAGGATAACTCACAATCGATATACATATCATAGTGATCTCAAAGTTGCCGTGGAAAATTTTTCTGGATGGTTATGCCAACAAGTAGCTGATATAAGAAAGGAGATGGATAGATTGGAGAGCTCTGGTAAAATCATGGTGGTTCTACTGGGCCATTCGATGGGAGGCATTGTCTGTAAGTCTACCTTGATGATGTGTCATGGATTCAATAGGCTTATTCTCTCCAATAGCTGCAGAAACGATATTAAAGTTCCATAACAACAAGAATAATTGTGCGGATCAGTTACAAGGAGCCAAGATCATAGGCATGCTTGCTTTCGACACGCCATTCTACTCAATCAACCAGAATTTTGTGGCAGAAAAAGCGTGGTCGAGTGTTGATCAGGTTCGAGGATTGGGTAGTTTGTGGAACACAGGTGCGGCTACTGTAACAGCAGCTACAGCAACTAGAGCAATTACTGCCAACAACCACAGCAGCGCAGCAGGTCGAGGTGGCAGTGGAAGTGCCAAGAAATGGGGATTATTTGCTGGTGTTGTGGGGGCTGCTGCCATAGGAGCTGCTGCCTACATTGCGCGTGATAAGATTCAGACCTCTTTGGCAGATGCGTACGATCAACTGACATTCATCAGTGACCTGACAGATATGAATGGCTGTGACGAAAGAGTAAAGAAACTACTAGAGATACCCGACATGTTTTTCAAATGCTTCTATGTCCAGGTAAGTTATCAACCTTGGCACCAAATGCGCGGATCACCAACACTTTTTGTATCGATATAGTTGAATGAGCTGGGCAACGACTATAGACCCAAGACATTCATCAAGCTACCACCCGAAGACATTGCATATTTGTTTGTGCCTGTACCATCCTCTGCTGACAATGAGATTGCTGCACACACAAGCATGTTTAATCCCAAAAAGACGGATCATTACTATGAGCTGGGGAGCGATTCGATATCTCTGATCAGCGAAATGGTCGCACGTTTCCAGCGCAAGCATGCTGTGCCTTTGATCCTCTCCAAACAAGATACTGAACAGCAACCCCAACAAGAGCAGCAATAAATCAAATGCTTCACAAATATATCCCAAATAAGCCTAGACGTTTCTTTTCTTTACGACACTAGTGATTTTTAGCGTTTACTAACTCGAATCTTCATCATCTTTTTCCTAGAAATCGTACCGCATAATCACTAATCATAAGAATCCTTTTTCATTGTTCATCAGATATGGTCAATTTCTGTCGATGAGGCCCAGAAAGCCATTGCAGAGCATCGCACCAAATCTGTCACCTGAATCCAAAATCGGCCACCTAGCTAGCCTTCAATGTCGGCCAAGTGATAGATGAGTCGGCCAGGTGGCCGATTTTAAATGTCAGTTTAGTGAAAGATGAGAGAGACCCTTAACATGTATACTCAAATATCAGATTTCAAAATGCAGCAGCATACAGTTGAAGCTTACAGGGCAACACCAACAGAAATTGAGCGCTGTGAAAGCAATTAGACGTCTATAGATTGTATTTTACTATACAAAAGATGATTTCCAGGGCAAAACACAGCCTGGCTGGGATTGAATTTCAGAGATGTATGATGCCACTGGCTCTCAGGATAACGGATCTGGACATCCGAAACCCTTTCAGGGGCAATTGCACAATATTTTTATAATTGAACAGCAGGTATTTCTCTAAAGTTTTGGATGTAAAATTGAACGAGGAATCTAATGGTACTAATTTCAGAGTGATCCCTTTAGTCTATAAGGAGTAGCTGTCGAAAATAGCAAAACACGTTTTTGGAGGAAACGTCTACAAACACTATAGTAAATTGACCCGAAGACACCTTCACATGCTCCAATGCGTTTCTACAATTGTTTTGAGCATAGGAACACCTTAGTAGAAAACTTCATTTTCGAGGTGAAAACCTCCATCGTTTAAAATTATCAATTTTTCCCTTGCTAGTACAAGGCAAAATTTTCGAAAAATCGATGATCAACTCGATCCTCAAAAAACTACTGAAAAGTGATCCATACCCTAATGTCAGATCGTAGAACACGATTGCACCTGTTTTGAGGCCGAGATTGTGATTCATTGGCGAGATACAAGCGATTTAAACTCTTGATTTTACAGTGGCAAATACGTTTGAAGGCTGCTCACTGAACATTGCGCTTAATAACATCTGATTTGATGGTCTGTAGTTCATCGCCTAAGGAAACAGTGCATTCGACTCTGACATCTAGCCTTCCTTTACTATTAGAAACCGCATATAGTTCAACAGATAAACAGAGTTAATTCATTTCGTAAGATTCAACATTGCATTATTTGGAGTTACAGCTCGTATGCATTGAATGCCTGAAGATATCTTAAAATGTCAATAAGACAATTGATTGCAATAGAGAAATATATGGTTTTCAAATGTTATGTTTATTATAGTTAAAAAGGATTAACTACCTACAAGACGCTTGAACATAGTATATGTGGATGTATACACCAAAATCAATTTGGTTACAGCACTTAGATACCATAAGCGGTCTTGGCAGAGGCA
>JAXQGS010001324.1:0-10356 GCA_037040325.1 Mucor sp. M7501 | reverse complement strand
AAATGTATTTACCACTGTAAAATCAAGAGTTTAAATCGCTTGTATCTCGCCAACGAAGCGCGATCTCGGCCTCAAAGCAGGTGCCATTGTGTTCTACGACCTAACATTATGTTATGAATCACTTTTCAGCTATTTTCTGGGGATCGAGTTGATCATCGATTTTTGAGAAATTTTGCCTTGTGGTAGCAAGGGAAAAATCGATGATTTTGAATAATGGACGTTTTCACCTCGAAAACGGTGTTTTCTACTAAGGTGCTCCTATGCTCAAAACAATCGTAGAGAAGCATAAGAGCATGTAAAAGTGTCTTTTGATCGATTTACTATAGTGTTTGTAGACCTTTTCTCCGAAAACGTGTTTTACATTTTTCAACAGTTGCTCTCCACAAACCAAAGATATCGTTTCAAAATTAACACCACTGGATTCCTCGTTCAATTTTACATCAAAAAGTGTAGAGAAATACCTGCCGTTCGAGTAGAAAAATATTGTGTAATTGGCGCTGAAAGGGTTTGGGATGTCCAAATGGGGATCCAGAGAATAAGTGGTAGCTCTAAAATTCAATCCCAGCTAGGCTGTGTGTTTGCCCTGACAGCCATCTTTTGTATAGTAAACGACACTATAGACGTCTAAAATTGCTTGATCTCTGCCTCTGACACCCTGTAGATTCCAATCGCATGCTGCTGCATTCTGAAATGTGACATTTGAGTATGTATGTTAAGGATCTCTCCTCGTTATTGGGCACATTTCTTGGGTTCAGATGACAGCTTCGGCGAGATGTTCTGCTACGTATGGCTTTCTGAGCCGCATTGACAGGAATTGGCCATATATGATGAACAAAGGTTCTTATAGAATTGCGCGATTCAAGTCTAATCAGATGTACTACATACACTTATTTACTGCCAACTAAATGCTGAATCATTTTAATGATTGTCCTAAATGTCCAATCAAGTGCTGCTCTCGGCACAGAAATCCATCTCGCACCATTGTCCCTTCAATTAGTACAATATTTTCTCACACCCTTTTCTTGTGTCCATTTCAGTTTTCCTTAATGTCGCCAATCACCATTAACAGCATTATCCAAGCCAGCGAACGCATCCAAGTCCATAGAACCCCTGTTCAGACATGCACAGCTATGAATGACCTTGCTTCAGAGCCTGACGCACCTGTGGAGCTCTTTTTCAAATGTGAATTATTACAAAAGACGGGATGTAAGTGTGTATGCTCCAACACGCTCATAAAACTGGAATTTAACCAGCTTTCCAAAGCGTTCAAATTTAGAGGTGCAAGCAATGCTGTCGCTCTCCTGAGCGATCAAGAAGCAGTTCATGGTGTTGTAACGCATTCCAGTGGCAATCATGCACAGGCCTTGGCTTTGGCAGCTAGAAACCGAGGCATCCCAGCCTACATTGTTATGCCAACAACCACACCAGACATCAAAAAAGCGGCTGTGCTTGGCTTTGGGGCCAATATCATCGAGTGTCAGCCCATTCAGTCTGTGCGCGAGGAGACTGTGAGTGTGCACTCTTTACCGACTGTCCTCGACATGTGCTGAATCAAATTTGCTACTTGTAGGCCGAGCAAGTCAGATCAAAGACAAACGCTACATTGATCCACCCCTTCAACAACCCAAATGTGATTGCTGGCCAAGGTACAATCGCCCTCGAATTGCTATCTCAAGTAAAGGACCTCGACGCTATTGTAAGTAATTTGCTCGATTTATTGTTGGATTTAGTTGGCTCCCAAAAAACTTATTGATACATCACCAAAGCTTATTCCCGTAGGTGGTGGTGGAATGCTGACCGGCATGTCGATTGCTGCCAAAGCATTGAAGCCAGGCATCAAAGTGTTTGCTGCTGAACCAGCCGCCGTGGATGACACTTACCGATCATTTACAAACAAGGAGCGTGCCACAAACGAGGTAGCAAAGTCTGTGGCAGATGGCCTATTAACCAACCTGGGTGATATTGCCTACTCTGAGATACACAAGAATGTAGATGGCGTCTTTACTGTTTCTGAAAAAGAGATCATTCATGCAATGGAGTTGGTTTGGGGTCGCATGAAACTCTGTATTGAAGCCAGTGCAGCTGTCGGTGTAGCTGTTGCTTTATACAGCAAGGACTTTAAGGAGATTGTGAGGAAGGAGGGTATCAAAAGAATTGGTGTTGTGCTTTGCGGTGGTAATGTTGATCTAGTCAAGGCCACAGAGCTTTTCCAAAAATACAGAGAATAGAATGTGCATAATCACACTGTTTGATCTTGCATCAGGATGGATATACTATCATGAACGTCAAGATTAGATGAATGATAAGGCTTGATATCATATTACAAAAAGGTCCCCCACAAGATAGTTCAATGTGCCAATGTGCTACTTTGGTCTATTTCGTAGGATAAAACCTATTCCGTAGGACACAGTTGTATTGATAAAGTTGAAGATGAATATGTATCTCAAGCGCAATCATGATGATGTATGGGTGCACAAGCCCATTTTGATCTTAAATTTATTCTTTGTGTGCAATCTCGCCATCATGCTGTGTGAAAAGTTGGTTTTGACGATTAAATTTCTACCTTGTACATTGTTCATTAAGAGCAATTTATCCATCAATAGGCAATCAGAAGCACATCAACCGACTATTCTCAATTTAGGAAAATATGCATTTTTGCCTTTTGGTTTATAGTGTTAATGGTAAAATTAAATCAGCAATTTTCGATCGTATGCATGTGCAACAAAGATCTATCCTGTACCTATTTATATTATTCCGTTTTGGGACAAGAGATGAGAGGGAAAAAAGTAAATATTTTGTTTTTATTAAGAAATTATGAAAGAAAAAAAAAAAATAAGAAAGCTAGTAGCAATGATTGCACCTACTACTCTTGAAGCACCAATTGAGGAGAAGTGGGAGACTTTTCAGCATTGGAATCAGTGGGCAATCTGTTCCAATAACGCTGTTGGATGATGCCTTCCTTGAAAAGGCCTTGCAAATCGCTTCCAGCATCACTAGCAACAAAGACACCGATTTCCTTTTGCTTGGGAGTGCTAATATTAAGAGCTTCGCTGGGCAATTGAGCAGCCTTCAACAAGGTAGTAGCACGACCAGAAGCAGCAATGGGCTTACCATGACGATAAGCGTCCAACAAGAACACAGAAGGTTCATTGTAGGGGAAAGCAGAGACGCTATCAGTCAGCAATTGGAAGGCACTCTTGTCTCCAGAGGGGACATAGACGGCGTCGTAAAGCACAGAAGATGTAGTAAGGAAAGTGTGGTTGTTGAGAATACCATCTTGCTCACCCAACTTGAAGCCAACATACTCGGGATAAGCGCCTTCTTTCTCGAGGAACTCAAACATGGCCTTGGCTTCAGAGACGTCGATGCCGGGGGCAGTGAAGATGGCCACCTTCTTGGCACGGATATGGTTAGGCTTGGGATAGTTTTCAATGGATAAACCCTTAGAAGTCTTTTTTTCATTCTTTGAAACAGGCTTGGGCTCTGGTACACCGAGGCCATGGGCGACACGGACAGCCAAATTGTTGTCAACATGATTGAATACTTGCACCATTCTCTTGCGAACGTCATTATCAGCGCATTTACCGAGTTCGAAACGAGCAGCATCGACCAACTGTTGTTGCTCAGGGCCAGTCAAACTGTTCCAAAAGAGTTGGGCTTGAGAGTAGTGGTCAGAGAACTTTCCACCCTTGCCTCTTTGCTTGTTGGCATTGACATGCTGAGGATACTCCATGTAGCCATCAGTCTCGTTGCTAGCCATGGCAGGTGTGTTATCTTGCATCTTGTTTGGAAAGTAAGCGACCTTGCCCTTGTAGACATTGCGCTGCATGTAGCCATCACGCTGGTTGTTGTGAACGGGGACCAAGGGCTTGTTGATGGGCAATTGCATAAAGTTGGCAGAGTTCATTCTGTTGATTTGGGTGTCAAGGTAACTGAACAGACGGCCTTGCAAGAGAGGGTCATCGGTAAATGTGATACCTATGCGCAGTCAATGCGTCAGCTTCATTATATCATACATGCACAATAGGAGCAGACGTACCTCTGACAACGTGTCCCATGTGGAAGGTAACTTGCTCGGTTTCAGAGAAATAGTTCTCCACATTGCGGTTCAGTGTCATCTTGCCGAGCTTGGTAACAGGGACAATGGACTCTGGAATGATCTTGGTAGAGTCAAGCAAGTCAAAGTCAAAGCTGTCTTCGTCCTCGGGCTGCACAATTTGGACACCAAGTTCGTATTCGGGATAGTCTCCTTTTTCAATGGCAGTGTACAGATCGTTGCGATGGTAATCGATATCTTTACCAGCGATCTTCTGAGCTTCGTCCCACACCAAGTTGGACAAACCTTGCAATGGCTTCCAATGAAATTTAACAAATACAGTTTTGCCTTCTTCATTGATAAATCTGAACCTAAAGTTTGGTAAATTATAAAACATTGGGGTCAATATGACGCCATTATCCAATCATTCACTATGAAGTTATGTTTACGTACGTATGAACTCCAAACCCTTCCACTTGACGGAAGCTCTTGACAAGACCGCGACCTGAAAGAGCCCACAAGACAGTATGGATACTCTCGGTATGTTCAGCAAAGAAGTCATACGAAGTGCAGTGCGCAGTTCCTGCTTGAGGGACTTCCCGATCTGGCTCAGGCTTGCCTGCGTGAATCAAATCTGGAAACTTGATTGCATCTAGTGGCACGCTTAAATTAAAAAACATGGTTTCATAACTAGTGCATCAACCAAGAAACTTACCTTGGATAAAGAAGGGCGCAATGACGTTACCGACTGTCATAATCATGCTGCGTTAATATCATGTCATATACCCTCCAAACTATGTAATCTTACCTAGATCAAAGTTGCCTTCACCGGTGTAGAATCGCGTAGCAAAGCCGCGAACATCACGCACTGTGTCGGGAGATCCTCTGGAGCCCAGTACCGTAGAGAAGCGAACAAACGTAGGCGTCTTGACATCGGGATCCTGGAGGAACTTGGCAGCAGTGATGCTGGACCAGTCTTTGTAAGGCTGGAAATAGCCATGAGCACCAACACCTCTTGCATGAACAACACGCTCAGGGATTCTAGAACAGAGTGATAGATATCAGTATATGCATGAAAAGGAATCATCCGCAGCTGATATAGGACATACCTTTCATGATCTACATGTGGGAACATCATATTATGCATGCATTTAGTCTCAATGACAAGCAATGGCCAGCCCAACAGCATACAACTTACCAAAATGCATAATCTTCTCTCTCAACTGAAAGTCTTCCAGCAAGGTTGGCCCTCTTCTGCCAACAGTTAAGCTGTCAGTGTTGTTGATTTTGGCACCAAAGTTTGTGGTTTCCGTGGTTCCAGCATCGACGACGTAGGCATCACCAACAGGGTCTTTTTGAGCCAAGCAGCATTGAGCTACCACAGCGAGTGGAATGATAAAAGTAACTAGTTTCATTCTGGAAATGTAAGGAAGATGTAAAGAGAAAAGAAAAAAGTAGACAAACAACATTTGCATTGATGGCCTTTTATAAGCAATTTGTTGATCAATGCGGTGTGTATAGTAGATCTCTCGGTCCAGCACAATTGACAGCCGCTCTCCACTTTGGGTTTTTGTAGCTAGCTGATCGCCAATCTCATCACGGATGATGAGGTTTTCGTAGCTCACTTGAATCCGGCTGCTGGCTTTCCCATAGCTCTGGCAGATCGGCTACGTTTCCCTAAATTTTTTTGGCTGTCTGGATCTTTCCACATCTTGCTTTAAATGTACCACACACACACAGTTGATAGGCCTTTTAATAATAGATACTTAAAAATAGGCCAATCATGATCACAAAACTAAATATAAATTATTGAATTTGACCTTCTCAAGTACCCCTATTCCTATTTTCTTTTTTATTCTTCTTCTTTTCCCTATACAACATAGCCAAATATGAGTGAAGTTACCAGATATTCATTAGAAGATCAACAGCAGAAGCCTTATCAAGCACAACAACAACAGCAACAACAACAGCAACAACAACAGCAACAACCACCCCAAGTGCCTTCACATGAACCATTTGATATTTCTCCTACACCTTCAAAATCAGTTCATCGCTCAAAGACAGTTCGTAACCTTAACTCTGCAGGAAGTAAGATGAGAGGTCTATTCAAGACTAAAAACACCAAAAACAAGGAATCCTCCACATCATCCAACAGCAGTGGCGATGATAACACTGGTTTCTTGACCAGACCCATCTTGGCGACATCTGCTTCTTATGGCCCAACAAGCGCAAGCGATAACTTTCATTACCAACACCAGCAGCAGCAGCAATATGCCCCACCTCCACCACAAGCACAGTTGCAACAGCAGCAGCAACAACAGCAGCAGCAGCAACCTCATCAAAAGCAAGGTACACAAATATTTGTTCATATTGATGTTCCCTTATTTATAACCTTGTTTTATTTATTTCTCCTCTTTTCCTCTCTCTCTCTTTTTCCCTCGCCAAATTGCAGAAGATCGTTTCAATATGAATGTCACTGAGAATGAGGCTAAATCCAGTAGCTTGCCTGTAGATGAAAAGGATCAGAACCAACAGCAGCTATTACAACAACAGCAACAGCAACAGCAACAGCAACAGCAACAACAACAACAGCAGCAGCAGCAACAGCAGCAGCAACACTTGAACTTCCAACTGGAGTTAGAACAGCTCAACGAGCTCATTGCTCAAAGATCTTTGGAGATTCAGAACGAAAAGAAGAACAAGGAGCGTCTTCAGAACGAACTTAACGAAGCCCAACGCATCTTTAAAGAGAGAGAAGCTGAATACTCTAGCATCGAACACAGCTTCTTTGAGCACACACGTGCTATCCGAGCCACTGATGATGATTTATCCACCATTCGCGACTCTTTTAAACTGCTCAAATACTCCATTGCTCGCCTGATCATGACCTTGAACAAAAAGGCAGACAAAGTCAAAGCAGCCGAGAAGTTTTGCCAAACGTGGCCCAATCTGCCCATCTTGGATCCCACCACAAAGGAGCTGGAGCCATCTTTTGTCAACTTGCTGGCCGAGAAGCTGGTGCACGAACATCTGGTCAAGTATGTCTTTAATTCCCCCATTTATCCTGGACTCAAGGTCAACGACGCTTATCACGCTTTGCACACATGGCTGCAGCAACACAACTCCCAGTTCTCAGTGCGTCTAAGACAACAAATGGCTGCTGTTGTTGCAAAGAGCAAGCCAGAAACAGAGATCCAGCAGGCTGCTCAGAAGGAAAAGCAGGCTATCGCCAAGAAGATTTACGACGATTTGGCAGACATTTACCATCCATTTTTGCGCGAAAACGATGCTGCTGTGGAGGAGGAAAAACGATACTACAGCAAGATTTGCGATATTGTGGACAAGGCGCTCAAACTATGCATCGCTATTCGTGGCCAGGAAGTGGAGATCACAACTGTGGCTATTGAGGAGGGCAGCAAGCAGCCGTTTGAAGAGGAAACGATGACAGAGGTGAAGGGCAGGACAGATGGCTTGGTTCGATTCTGTATATGTCCTACATTTATGGGCGGTGATCGTGAGCATGGTTTCCTTGAAAAGGGGAAGGTGGTTATCTCGGGCTAAAGTGGCCCTCTCTCATTCTCTAATAAATAATTTATTGCTCTCATGTGTTACAAGGAAAAAAAAAAAAAAGCACAGCAGACTTGTGTATGTGGTAGTAAATCCTCTTCTTTGTCCTTTTTCAACTAGGCGCTCTTATTATAACACATGTCTCGAGAACACTCGCCTGTCTCTCCTCAGCCAGATCATTACAGACACAACTCGTTCAGCAGAGGCGAAAACAGCGTGCGGTCAGTGGATTCCACTTCCAATCCATACCGAGCTCCCTTGCCACAGCCATACCACCATCCCACCCGGCACGCTACCATGTGGGAGCTGAATGAATCACAGAGACACCAACATCAAAGCATACGTCGAGGATCCGAGCAGGTGTTTCAGCGCTCCTTGGCTGCGAGCAATCTTTTCCCATATCAGCCTATTACTGGTTTCGACCCGTTGGCTCCCTCCAATGATAGCAGTACAGTGCAACAAATTTTCATTGCTGAGCCAGACGAGGACCCAATGCAGCACTTGGTCATTGTGCCGCTTGGAAAAACAGGGGCAGGCAAATCAAGTCTCTTGAATTTGATCTTGGGGTACGACGAGTTCAAGGCAAAAGCTGCTGCCAAAGTAAGTCTGCGAATGCGGCGAGATGGGGGGGGGGGGTTGACTATGATAGAGCATGGACTAAATCTGTAAATTCAGTCTGTCACTGATTGCATTACCGAGAGAACAGGCATATGGGCGATCGACCAAATAGAAACCATCATCACTGTGGCTGATACACCAGGATTCGCAGATACCATGCAGAGAGACGGCGAGTTCCTGCAGGTGTTTCAAGACTACATACTAGACCTCGGCGGTCGCTTAGGCATCGATGCCTTTCTGCTGGTATTTCAGTGTGATTCGGCAACAAACAAGTAAAGTCTGACTCGAAAGCTACGCATCAGCAGAGTTTAATACGTTTTGTGATAGCATCATGTCTATTCTGGACCATTTCAACAGTATGATGCAGCAGTTTCAGCCAAACACATGGTGGAATCATGTCATGCTGGTGTTTACTCGGGTCGATTACTATCCAAACCTCAAGTTCCCGCCGAACATTCTCAGCAAGAAACAGAGTATCACAGAAACACTGATACCAGACATACAGAAAAGGTTCAATCTGGACTCTCCTCCGAAATATGCCTTCATCAGCAGCAAAGCGCCCAATTGCTCCTTCTCCAAAAAGGGTCAATGCGATTGCTTTGCTGCTTCCAAATACCACTTGGATCAAATGAGAACCTTGAGATCTAGGATCAATTCTATTTTATCAGATAATGGGGGTAGATGGATACCATCTGTACAATAAATGCTTTATTATTGAAAATATGTTAAACAACACTTCTGTTCTACTTTTTTGGTAGTGAAATCCTCTGGCCAGTGCGCGGCATCAGCTCCGTTTCCTCGAGTAGAGAGCCCTCGCCGCATGTTGGGTCTACCATAGAGCTATTGAATGGTTTTTGTTTTGCTCAAATTGGATAAGTCTTTCTCGAGATATCGCAAAAATGGGAATATTGCATTTTTCAGACATTTACACCAGTGGTAGCAAGGGGAAAACTGGGATAACAACTCTTTATGAGACACAAAGTGATCGGTTTCTTATGAAAGAGTTAAGCTACAACTCTAATCAAGGGCTCAATCGATAGGCATTTTTTTGCTCTATAATCCGAACCAATGCTACAAGTCAGGTTTTGATGGCAGAGATTGACTATTTGTTCGAAAACAACCAAAAAGACGCAAGAACTATCTCATCAAAAATCGATTGAATATTGTAAACCAACACACTTAAAATTAGTATCATTAGATTCTTCTTTCAATTCTTTACAAATTTCATGTAAACTTTCAGGAATGGTCGCTATCAAGAATCGCTTCAATCAAAGGTCTAAAGATTTTGATTCCATTTTTTTTTGTTCAGTAGCCAATATGAAATACTGGTGGGCGGTCATTTCCTTTTTGAGAACCGCGTCTTTTTAGTGCACTCAGCTAGTTCCACGCGCTGTACTAGTGCTCGTGACTATTTTCAACCTCAGTTTAATGTCAGCATTTCCCCGTTTTTTTTTGTATTCCTTTTGCAATGCTTCTACTCAAAAAACGATAGCCCTACAGCCGCTGAAAGTGCCTGTTTTTGTTACAACGCGCGTCAATTAGCATGAAGAGACCTGGTAGTGTCTTTGTTGATCGTATTAAAGTAAGTTTTACTGGCTACTGTGCACTCAAAGTAGTATACGATGCTAATTCTTCCCTTTTTTTTACAATAGAATTGTTGCTACATTAGTCATCAGCAGCTGCTACTTTCTGCTTGCCTCGTCTATCGAGTGGCTCTTGTGTTCTAAAGCTGCCTTTATGAATGGTTTAAAAGTAAGTATTACTGGTGCTCACGCACGACTCACAGTTGGGTACAGTACTGTATTACTAATATTTCTTTATTATTGTAGAACACGTCGTCTGTTATTCTGGTTTACTCCTCTTGGTCTTGTTTGTCTCGCGTTATATCGGTTAGCACTGGTGATGGTAAGTAATTCGTAGTATGGGTAAGTACATTCTATTATTTCTCTCTTGGCTGCGATATGTAACATTCATTGAGCGTTCATATTGCTTCTTTTTTCGTATCAATGCAATCGTACGTTTTGTATTGTTGCGCTTTTTCCTCTTTTTCTTTTGATAGCTGTAATTATATTACGGTCAACAACTCTTGTTGCGTTGTCTCTGCTTTCATGTGGAACACATCACAATGATCACGC
>JAXQGS010001323.1:0-10242 GCA_037040325.1 Mucor sp. M7501 | reverse complement strand
AAACCCTCGCATTTTTTTTCTAGGATTTTTGTGTGTGTCGAGCCCATTCTAGCGATGGGATTGGATGAAAGACTGGATAGCAGGTGAGATAGATCATTGTAAATGTTGAAATAAAAATTTGGCTTTATAATAATACTAGAGGTTTAAGAGTAGCATGTTCCTATAACCGATTTTTGCGCTGATTATGCCCCTGCAGTCCGCTTCATTGTACCGGATTTTAAATGCAAAAGGGCAAAAAATTTTTGTAATTGGCAAAAACCCAATTTGAATTTGGCAAAAACGCTAGATGAAATTGGCAAAAGTGCTGCATGAAAATAAATTGGCAAAGCATAATCATGTAAATATAAATATTATATCATTGAGCACTATAAAATCCGGTATTCAGTTGAATTACGTACTTTCTATTGTCTTTTATTTATTTCACGTTTATCAAGCACATATTAATCAAAGAAACATGCCTCGTAATGCACCTACTCAAGAAAGAAGAAGCGGACGTAAGGTCTACAAAAGAATCCCGATGTACGTCAAGGAGCATATCATAGACCAAGTCGTCATGGAGGGGACGCTCACCCAGTCAGCAGCTGCACGCCAGCACGGTCTGAGCACATCAACTATACGTGATATCATTGACAAGTACTACGCCGAAGCTACGGTTGAACCAAAGCCAAGAGGTGGAAGAAGAGAGGAATGCGTCAAGTTTGAGGAACAGCATGGCGAGTACATCCAGGAGATCTTGGACGAAGATGTTACACAAATACTTGCCGTTGTCAAGCAGAGGTTGGAAGAGAAATTTCCAGATATTGCTGATAAGAACGTTACCTTGCCTGGTTTGTGGCGTTACATTGGGGATCGCCTTGGGTTTACCTTGAAACGAACGAAGCCAGTCGAAGAAAGACGAAACAATGAAGCTACCATTAATCAAAGATACGATTATGTTGTTCATCGCTTGCCTGAAAGAGGTATTGCCTACAAGACTAATTGCATCTTTGTGGACGAAGCTGGATTCAATGCAAATCTTATGCGAGGTCAAGGTTGGGCAAAGAGAGGATCAACGCCTATAGTCGTCAATGCCACCAAGAGAGCTGTCAATCTGTCAATTCTTGCAGGCGTCTCTTGTCATGGTGTTGAGGATGTATCTGTCAAAATTGTCAAACAAGGTACAACAGGAGAAGTCTTTAAGGATTTTGTAAAAGGAATCATGAAGAAACTTGATGATAACAATGCTGGCCCACACTTTTTTGTGATGGATAATGCTTCCTTTCATAAAACACCCGTAGTCAAAGAGTTGTTCAAAGACTCTATTCACCACATGTGCTTGCTGCCTCCTCACTCGCCTTTCCTCAACCCAATTGAGGAGTGCTTCTCAAAGTTGAAAACTCTGGTCAAAAGAGAGCCACATCTGAAAGGCGACAAGAAATTGATCGAGCATATCAGAAAGAGTTCTGATGAGATTTCTGAACAGAACTGCCAAGGATGGGTTGATTATTGTATTCAATTCTTCGAAGATTGTGCTGAAAAGAGAGAAATTTACTATTAATAATCATATGTATTTATCATGGCTTTTTTACATCATGCACTACGTTTGCCAATTTGATCTAGCGTTTTTGCCAATTACGAAAATCTTTTGCCCTTTTGCATTTGAAATCCGGTACCTAAAGTGATTGTTGAGAAATCGGTGATTTTGTGTATTTTTTAATTTTAAACCATTAGGTTTATACAGTATAAAGGCTTTTGATTACGAGCAATTAGGAAGGATAAAGAACGCCAAAACTCCTGTACCAACGTGGCCCCCTTTACTATCCCCGACGCTCGGCTTCTCTCTCCTCTTTTTCTCCCCTCCTCTAATGAATGAAATTTTAATGAGGTTTGCTTTGGGCGGCTATTTCGTTACAAACTTGAAATTGATAAAAAGATAACCTACAAAATTATCAAAAGGCTACATACACGTCTTTGAAAGACAAAAGTAAAATATTACCCAGTAGGGGGGTCGAACCCCTAATCTTCCGTTTAGAAGACGGATGCCTTATCCAATTGGGCCAACCGGGCTGTTATATCTGTTGTTTCAATAAAAAATATAAGTCAACATAACTAATATTTTGCGCAAAGATCACGTGATGTTATATGTTCTTGAATTGCTAACCTGTTTCAATATACCATAGCAGGTTCACAGGCCGTATTACGCTAGCTCAATCTATTAGTTTATAAAATGTATGATGTATAATGCATGGTGTATATGTTGGTTAAATGTCGTCAATGCCCCGACATTGCTTTTCATGATTTATCAAAGAAAACTCCTGGCAGAAACTTGTCAAAAGCTGAAGCCAGCATTCAACATAATACGGCTTTCTTTAAATAGCCAGGATCTATGGGCTGCAGCATGAAAGTTACTGCAGATGGTTTCTGATTACTGCAAATCTCGCATTTGACTAAACAACAACCGCAGCTGTCAGATGAACTGGTGTAAATCCTAAACAGTCCCACTTTTTTTTCTTCAATTATCCTCAAAGAGAAACCAACACATCAACCTGCTTTATTCATTGCATTTAAGAGTGTTTATATATGCTGTTATTGTTACAGCAGGTCCATCGTGTAATAATAAGAAAAAGCAGCAAACCCTTTCAGACATATTTGAATCAACAGACCAAGCAGCTCAACCGTGGAATGAAAGCATATATTCAAATTGTTGGACAAAATTCACCTGAAGGCCCACCTAGTTTGGTTCTTCATTACGATTCACAGCGATACCTGATCAACTGTCGAGAAGGAACTCAACGGCTCTGTGTGCAAGAGAAAGTGAGGCTTGCAAAACTGAGCAATGTATTTCTAACAAGGGTGGATTGGGATTGCATTGGTGGCCTTACTGGTAAATATGCAAATTTTGATGCAAAAGCAGGATCATGATCTGATCGAGTACATGTGTATTGTAGGTATGCTTCTTACGCTTACAGATGCTGGCGTGCGAAATATTGGTCTTCATGGAGGAAAGAACTTGTCTCATTTTGTCGCTGCTACTAGACAATTCGTATATAGGTAATGTGGATCCGAGATCAGCGAGGGGGGAGACATTGGGCTCTAACATGGGAAGAATAGAACAAACACGACAGTAAATGTCCATGAATTCAGTGACACATCCAAGCCATTTAGCGACAAGAATTTGACAATGACACCTGTTGTAGTGCTTCCAACCAGTTCGAAAAAGAGAAGCTACGACCAGTATAGCAGTGGCAGTAGCAGTGGTAGCGAGAGTAGTAGCAGCAGTAATGAATCATCATCCAGCGAAAGCACCAAATTTACAAAGAATGGCATCCTGTCCCAAGTAGAAGCCGATGAATATAGACAAAAGGTGATTTCGCTCATGTTTACAAATACCAACAAGGGAGAAAAGGCACCTGGCCACACGATTGAAGCGGATTGTTCACCTAGACCACCATCACCTTCAACATCAACCAAGACAGTGCATCCATTGTCTTCAGCAACCACAGCACCAGAGGATCCTGCAGTGGCAAAGGCAGTGACAAATCAAAGAGACCATCTGATGAGGGGATTGCCTAGAACAAAGCCATACCCAGCAGCTGTCAGTTACATTTGTCAGGGTGTGCCAGTGCCACGTAAATTCAACAAAAAAGCCGCGCTTGCACTTGGTCTCAAGCTAGGACCCGTCTGTGGCCAGTTACAAAAGGGTATTTCTGTCACCTTGGAGGATGGACGAGTGATTACTCAGGATATGGTCTGTGACCCAGAGATACCAGGTCATGTGTTTATGGTGATTGACTGTCCCCACATCAGTTACATTGATAACCTCATAAACTCGCCCAAATTCAAAGACTATCAAATGGGAGGCGCTCGCAAGGTGAATGTCATGATTCACTATGTTGGCAAGAATGTGATTCAAGACGCAAGGTATCAGAAATGGCTCCAGTCTTTTGACGCAACCACCGATGTAAATTGCTCCATTGTCGTGTGATACCATGTTTTTAATAGTTTTATTTATAGCATATTTTCGGATCTACAGAGATTTGCGCTCAAAGCGTTCAGTTCACATCACATGCTGTGGGCCAAGTAAAGCTGTCCATGCTGAACGAAAATATCTTTCCCATTCCCAAATACAGCAACACGCCCTCACTGCCCTTGGATCAGAGTGAGTATCATAGTCAACGGTCATAGCGCGCGCGCGTCATTAATCATATATATATATACCAGTCGAGGGATTGCCTAAAAATAGCTATAGATTAGAAAGCATGGCTCAATATAGTCTCGAGCCTAGAAGCGGCATACAGTACCTGGATAGACCCGCATTCAACCACACCAACTTCGAGATTCCTGAAATCAAAAAGATAGACCAAGACAAAGAATACCACGAAGCTGTTCGATTAGCCAGAATAGAAGCATCTCAAGTAGACTGCAGCGAGAGGTTTCCCGGTGACGATGTGCAAGTCATCACACTTGGCACAGGCAGCTCGATTCCTGCAAAGTATCGAAACGGTAAGAAAGAAAGCGAAAAAGGCGGTTGATTTTGTAATGTCTCATATGCGGTTTATAGTAAGCGCTACTCTGGTCAAGATTCCCGGCTATGGATCCATCATGCTGGATGCAGGCGAAGGCACGTATGGCCAAATGATGCGACGATTTGGCATTGAACGGTTAGACGACGAGATGAGAGCTATCCGATGTATATTTATTTCCCATTTGCACGCTGATCATCATTTGGGTGTTGTACAGTTAATTAACAAATGGAACAAGGTACATCTCTCGACTGATGTCATGGTTGTCCGTACCCATTAGCTAATTGACTTGATTAGGCTTCTGATAAATCTGCCGTCTTGACAGTGGTGGCGCCCTTTGTGTATAAACATTGGTTGAGCGAATACAACGACATTGAATACATGGGGTCCAGAAGAAGCCGAGTTAAATTCGTCCGAAACGAAAAGATCCTCAAGGACAAGGTGCCCAAGGGCCAAGATCTCGCCAACCTGAACGAGCTCAAAGAGGCGCTTGATCTTACCGTGATTGAGCCAGTTGAAGTTGTGCATTGCAGATGGGCGTACGGTCTATCGATCCAGCACAAGTCTGGCTGGAAGCTTGTTTATTCGGGCGATACGCGTCCCTGTGAAAAGCTGGTGGAATCAGGAAAGGATGCCACATTACTGATACACGAAGCAACACTGGAAGATGCCGAGCTGGAGAAGGCCAAGGCCAAGCGCCACAGCACAACAGGAGAGGCTATTGACGTCGGCAAGAGGCAAGTGTCTACAGGAAAATCATATGAAAATGGAGGCTAACCGGATTGATGCTATGATAGAATGAATGCCAAATTTACGCTATTGAATCATTTTAGCCAACGTTATCCCAAACTGCCCATTCTGTCTGAAGAGCAATCCAACGTCTGCTTTAGTTTTGATTTGATGACGGTGCCAATGAAGCAGATCCCCTTGCTGCCTAAATTCACAAACGCCATTCAGCTCGCCTTCAAGGACGAAGAAGCCGAAGACGACAAGGACATTGAGATGATCACTGCCGACAAGAAACCAAGCAAAAAACAGCAGCAAAAGAAAAAGGACATCAAATGATCTAAATATTTTGTGTCACTTTGATAGTCTTTCATCATGATGAAACCGTTTTATCATGCTGCACAACACCAACAACACATATAGAGCAGCAGCGTATAAATAAACACGTAATAAAAACCTTGACTTATTCTTCTTCTTCTTCTTGTTCTTCTCTTTTTTTCATAACTTTAAAAAACACACAAAATGGCTGATTTCGCTCAACCTCCCTCTATTGATACCACACAGCAACATCTCCAACAACAGCCCAAGCTGGATGCATCTCCTGTTCCATCTGCCACCGCACGTAAGTATTTCCACAAGTGTAAGTTGTGTTGCAAGTTGGCTGATGTATGATGTGATTAGCACCTGCCAATGGAGGAGCTACTACTACTACTCTTCCCGCTGCCAGCAAGGATGCTGTTTTTGATACCCCTCCTCCCTCTGTAAAGCCAGCCATCAACACCAGCACCATCCCCACCACCAACACTGCCAACAAAGCCTCTTCTGGTAAATCGTTTTCCTACAAGTCGCCTGACATCAAGTTCGAGGACGGTATAGTATGCAACGCTGTAGTGATCTCTGCATGGATATTGACGCCGTTCATTAGATGCTCCCACCTACTTGAAGACCAAGGTGGAGTCGCTCATCTACTGGGAATACCCCAAGAAGAGCGCCATCTTCCTCGTTTCGTCCCTCAGTATCTTGACATTGACACAGTACTACTCTCTCTTGCAAATCATTGCCGGTGTATTCACCCTTGTTACTGGACTGAATTTGGTGTTTGTGCTTACACACAAGCAAGGTCAGCGATTCATCAGCGGAAAGTCGAGTGACAACATTTCCAACCCCCACAGGTAAACTACACATATACATGCAAGATGCTTGTACGCAGCAGCGATGCTAAAAAAGACACATCTACAGTGAGCGTCTCAACAACAAGGGTTCTTATATTCCCCGTGATCGCGTCTTGCACACAGCACAGTTGACCATCGATGTCGTTGAGGTCATTACACAGCAAATCACAAAGTTAGTATTGATTGAAGATACCTGGCGCTCTGCCATCTCCTTGGTTGCCTCTTACTTGGTCTGGACCTTGGCAAAATACGTCTCCACAAAGTACCTATTTGGCTTCTTCTTGGTATCTGCATTCAGCTTGCCTCGCCTCTACCTCCAAAACCAAGACATTGTTGATGCCCACGTCGCCCGTCAGTCCAAGAACGCACGCATCTTGGCTGAACAGTACGGCGGTGTTGCTGCCACCAAGGCCAAGGAGCTCACTGCACAGGCAAAGACCTTTATCAAGTCCAAGTCTGCTTCTATTCCCAAGCCTGGTGCTGCCAACCCAGCTGCCACTATCCAGGAACCAACAAAAAAGACTGAATAAGTGCCTTCTTCTTCATGTCTGTTATGATTTTACCCACTCCAAAATAAAAAATGACTCTTTCTTTTTTTCTTTATTATTGTTGTTGTGTTGTATGAAAATGGAAGGGGGTTAGGGTCCCAGGAAACAAGGGCAGATGCATAGTGTTTGTGCACCCATCAGCATAACAATAGCCGTGTTTATCGCTCGGCTCCCATGTTGTATTACCATCACAGAGGAAGAGTATCCGAAGTAACTGGGAGGCTGACGGTCTTTTTGCCAATTAACTTGTAGTACAGGAAACGTAAAATTGCTAGTGTAAAAGATAAGTTTTCTCTTGATTATCATGCACAAGTATAGTATCACATCTCACATTGAAACAACACCCTTGTGAGGCGGATGAGTAAATCATAGTAGCCATGTCTCCAGCCTGCCAGATAGAGAGCCTTTGTAAACTGTCTATCCGTGACATAAAATGGCACATAGTCGATTAACCTCGAAAATAATTCCTTGGAACAAGGCTGAGATGGCTGAAGACACACCAGCGTGCCAGGGCCTTTGTATTGATGCACATCTCGAGGCGCGAATCCCACTGTAACGTGAAAGTTGCTCTTCCCTAAACCTACATACTGGCGCAGCATCTGTCCGTGTGGCCAGTAGATCACTTTGTAGTAAGTTTTGGCATCGGCTGATTCGGTAGATCCCAAGCCAAGATCAATTGGCCTTTCCCACCCTGATGCATCGCCAAACTGATCCAGAATAGCAGACAACAATGCTTGCTGACCCTGCTTGAACAGCTTGTTTTTCTGCTTGTTTGAAGTCGGGGGCTGTTGGTTGCCATTTCCATCCTGCAACGTTTTGGGTGCCCTTTCAGCAATCTCCAAGTGGTTGATGACTGTGATGTGATGTCCTTTGTCTACGCCGTCTCTGGCTAATCTGTTCTGAATGAAATGCTCTGCAATGGACTGATCCAGCCGTAGTCCAATGGTATCAATGAATGGCCCTCGCAACGACAGGAATCTTCCCTCTGTTTCGAATGCTATATCTGTCATTTCAAAAGCGTAAAAGTATAAGAAAGAAAAAAGAGAAATCAAGGGAGCTTTAAAATTTTTTTATTGCTGTATTTTATGCCATCATGGCAAATCAGTCCCTCCAGGCAATGTGAACCTCATCCGTTCTGAAGCGCTGTGTGATTGTGCTTTCCTCCAAAGGCGTGGTGAAGCCAGTCTTGTACGCCAGGACGCCGGCGTGCGCAATCATGATGCCATTGTCAATGCAGAATCTGTCGTCCGTTGCGCATACAGTGCCGTTTCTCTGCGCTGCCATTTCGCCCATCATTTCCTGCAGCCGAATGTTGCATCCAACACCACCGACCAGCAACACCTGGTCTGATTCCACGTGCGCCATGGCTCTTTCTGTGATTTCCACCAGCATGGCAAACAGTGTCTCCTGGAGCGAAAAGCACAAGTCTTCTGGCGTTACTTCTCCCTTGGGCAGCTCTGATTTTGCCATCTTTTCAATGTGTGATAGAATGCCAGAAAACGACACATCCATGCCCTTGACAGCGTAAGGCAGCTGAATAAACTTCTTTCCTCTCTTTGCGTACTGCTCAATGTTGTATCCAGGACTTGGTGCGTTTGACAGGTTGAGTATGCGGGCGAATCGATCCAGACAGTTGCCGATAGCGATATCCAATGTCTCTCCAAAGATACGGTAGCGTTGTTGCGAATAAGCAATGACTTGAGTATTGCCTCCACTCACATAGAGCACGACGGGGTTGTCTGCTTTGGTGACCTCTCTTCCCATCTCAATGTGCCCCACACAGTGATTGACACCTACGATAGGCTTGTTCCACAGCAAGGAGAGTGTGCGAGCTACAAGCGCCACACTCACTAGTGGTGCTCCCATGCCAGGTCCCTTGGTATAACAGATCACATCAATGTCTTGAGGCTTGAGGTTGGCCTCCTTCAGTGCTTCCTTTGTCACTCGTAAAATACAATCGCGGTGGTGCTGTGCTGTATCGCGAGGCAAGAATCCCTGGCCTGGTGGTGTAATGTATGTGTCTCGAACGTTGGCCAAGATGTCGACTTGGTCGCCTTCATGTCGAATGATGCCGACACCAAGCTTGTTGGCTGAGCCCTCAAATCCAATAGCTACAACCATATTATGTGTATATAAAAAAAAGAAAGAAAATAGGGATTGTAACATTTGAAGGAATTCAAAATTTTTGTCTCTCTCATGAGTGGGTGGTGCTCATAGACCATCACCTACGAGTGTATTGTACGAATACTAGCTGATTAATGCCGCTACGTTTCTTTCATCATTGAAGGTGTGCCCACTATTATGTGGTTACAACCGATGAATAAATGAGATCCTACACCTGTGAGGATGTTGCTTGGAATGGCATTATTTGCAAACAAATGTTATTGCTTACACATTGACGTTGGAGCCTCGCTGTGTGCAAAGGTAATAAGGGACGTAACCAGGGCAATTGACATTTGAAAGAAGCTTTTAGCCAAGAGCTCGGCGTCTACTACATATCGATTTGTTATTATGTGGATTGACGTTATGGTATTTGGGACATTATTAAAATGATGCAGCCCTTAGTTGGCAGTAAATGTATGTAGCGAGGTTTTCAGGGCTTGAAAAAGTGTATGCAACACATCTGTTTATACCTTAATCGCGCAATTATAAGAGTTTTTTGCATTGTTCATCAAATATGGCCATTTCGTGTCGATGTTGCTTAGAAAGCCATAGCAGAGCATCTCACCGAAGCTGTCGTCGGATCCCCAATAATGAGGAGAGACCCTTAACATGTATACTCAAATGTTAGATTTCAAAATGCAGCAACATGCAATTGGTATCTAAAAGGTAACACCGGTAAGCATTGAGCGTAGCGAAAGCAATTATAGACGTCTATAGTGTCCTTTACTATACAAAATGTAGCTGCTAGGGCAAAAAAACAACAGCCTCGGCTGGGATTGAATTTCAGAGGCTGCTCCACCAACTGGTCCTCCAGATTGTCCATCTGGACATCCGAAAACCTTTCAGGGGCATTTACACAGAATTCTTCTAATCGAACAACAAGTATTTCTCTAAACCTTTCGATGCAAAATTGAACGAGGAATCCAATGGTATTAGTTTCAAAGCAATCTATCTAGTCTGTAAGGAGTAGCTGTCGAAAAATGTAAAACACGTTTTCTGGGGAAATGTCTACAAACACTATAATAAAATGATCTAGAGACACTTTTACATGCTTCAATGCATTTCTACGATTGTTTTGAGCATAGGAACACCTTAGTAGAAAACTTCATTTTCGAGGTGAAAACCTTCATC